>SJYQ01012707.1:0-15906 GCA_006410935.1 Redunca redunca | reverse complement strand
GGGGTATCTGTAATATAACACATTTGTTTTCCCTTCAAACACAGTTTAAATTCTCTGTAAAAGTAGTTATACAAAGGATATGAATACAAAACTGTCTAATGAGTGTTTTCAGTTCTATGTAAACTATAGCCTGACCATCATATTGTTTAATTTATGGACAATATAGTGTTAAGCAATACAAATACACACATACATTTAAAAATAATTTCCCTAAGATTACACCATATATACCAATTTCAGCAATGTAATACTTAGCAATATCTGATTTGACACACCATGGCAATTAACAACTAATTTCATATCATGATATTAGCTGGCAACCAGTGAGTAACAAGAGACAAGTATTAAAGCATAAACAAAGAAATCACAATTGTAGATGTGTTAAATATTTGTCAAACAGCAAACAATAAAATCCTTTATCTAAATACCATATCTACTTAATAGGGCTTCCTCACTTACTCTATGGTCCCCTGAAGAAAGTAATCTATTGCAACTATCATTTTGAAATTTACTTGAAAGCATGGTTTTGTCTTTCACTATATATATTTGGTATGGTATGCATTGGAAATACAGACAGGGATGCTGATTCTTCAGCTCTTGTTTTGTTACTTGGGGGAAGACAGAGGGATGGAGACCTAATGAATGGCTCCAGTGTCTTATCAGGAACCAAGGATGAGAAAATGAGGCAGAGAAAGGAGAGGGAAGCAAAGCTGTCAGCACTGTCTGTGGGGAGGGAGCGGTGGGTAGAAACTAAGGAAAAGCTAAAAAGAACTGCCCCCCCTAGGATTTATATAGACTAATCATAGTCAAAATCATATCAGTAAAATGCACAATTTTGGTGGGGACCCTAATAGCTGGGGAGACTGTGCATGAGTGCCATGAGTGGAGGCAGGATGTGTATGGGAAATCTCTGTACCTTCTGTCTAATTTTGCTGTGGACCTAACCTTCTCCAAAAAATCAAGTTTCTTTAAAAAAAAAAAAAAAAAGAAAGAAAGAAAAAAGAGAAAAAAAGAGCACTCTAATTAAAATCAAGGGAAAAGAAAGTCATATTACTAGGTAACTATCGAAAAAACTGGTTACCAAAATGGTCAGAGATAAAGCACAACCAATTTATTTAGAGATCAGTGAAAATGAGCATGAATCTAGCCTATACATTATAATTTCAAAAATTTATATGAACATGATACTGATTTTCTTGATAAATTAATGTTATATTTAAAAAATAGCATCTGAAATTCAATTGCTAATGCCCCATGGTGTGCCAAAATCAGAACTGCAAAATGTTCTAGTAGTGGTAGATTACTCAGCTTTCTGAATATACTTACTGGTAATCTCTTAATCTCCAGGACAAAATTTTCAGTATTACTGTTTGTTGCATGCAACTCCAAGGTTTCATGTGTAGGATTATCTAAAGAAATCATCTCAGTGGCAACTCTGGAAGGAAAAACAAAGCTAGTGAACTTGTTCATAAAATGTTCAATGATAATTTCACATACTCGATGACTATTATGGGTTGAAGTGCATCCCTCTAAAAGATCAAATTCTAACACCCAAATTCTGAGATGTGATTTATACTCCAAAGCTCTCCAAAGGATCAGACAGTGTCTGGGATTTCACCTGTAATCACTGCCTTGCTTAGCTTCTTCCCTTTGCTTATTCTGTTTCCCCCATTCTCTTACTAATATTTCTTACTGGGAACACACCTCCTTAATAAGTCACTTGCAGTGATGTTTTGGCTCAACATATGGCATTGAGAGAATTTTGGTGTGCTTACAGAGAGACATTAACTAGAAGGTACTGATTTGCCCACAGGTACACACACTCTTTAAAAGCAGGAATTGTGACTTGAAAACTAAGATCATGGCATCTGGTTCCATCACTTCATGGGAAATAGATGGGGAAACAATGTTTTTTGGGGATCCAAAATCACTGAAGATGGTGACTGCAGCCATGAAATTCAAAGATGCTTATTCCTTGGAAGGAAAGTTATGACCAACCTAGATAGCACATTAGAAAGCAGAGATATTACTTTGCCAACAAAGGTCCGTCTAGTCAAGGCTATGGTTTTTCCAGTGGTCATGTATGGATGTGAGAGTTGGACTGTGAAGAAAGCTGAGTGCCAAAGAATTGATGCTTTTGAATTGTGGTGTTGGAGAAGACTCTTGCGAGTCCCTTGGACTGCAAGGAGATCCAACCAGTCCATCCTAAAGAAGACCAGTCCTGGGTGTTCATTGGAAGGACTGATGCTGAAGCTGAAACTCCAATGCTTTGGCTACCTCATGTGAAGAGTTGACTCACTGGAAAAGACTCTGATGCTGGGAGGGATTTGGGGCAGGAGGAGAAGGGGACGATAGAGGATGAGATGGCTGGATGGCATGACTGACTCGATGCACATGAGTTTGGGTGAACTCTGGGAGTTGTAGATGGACAGGGAGGTCTGGCATGCTGGGATTCATGGGGTCACAAAGAGTCAGACATGACTTAGGGACTGAACTGAATTGAATTACCCTTATGTATCAGCACTAAACTTGACGTCAGACATGTAATAGGAACTCAGTCCCCTAAATATAAATGGTCATATTTCTAGGGCATATGGTATTAACCAAATGATCGAGTATTCTCAGTTGCCCATTGTTTAACCTCTTACTTTGCCTTGAGCAAACTTGAGTCAGCATTCTATCTTTTCAATAGGCCACTGAACTCTGCTTGTCTCCAAGCCTGAGCAAGCACCAAAAAAGTGGAATCTGTCTCCCTTCTGAGATTCTCCTGGGAATTAACTGACCACAGAAACACCCTTTTTCCCATCAGTCCTGACCAGTCATTTCCACTTCCTTGTCTAGCTTTCCCTCCAAAGATTCTGGTTATCTTTGCTTGTTCCTCCTTTAGCCTGTAAAAGAAAAAAGCTTGTTCTGTTTGATACTGAGTAGCTTGTAGATTTCTGAGAGGGAAGTATTCTCTGAATTGCAATAGTCCCCTGACAACTATTTTAACAGTTCCTTTCCTCCCTTGCAATAATCACTTTGAACAAAAGCCTCTCCTTCCTAAGTCCTGACATTTTTCTTTTCACACAAGTTTTCCACAGTATAGTTTAAGTAGCAAACTTCCCTAGAGAAGAAAAACAATTACTGAAACAAAATATATGTTTGTCCTATAAAAAAAAGTAACTGCAGTATAACAATATCTATTAAAAAGAACTTACTTTCCAAGGTCACAATATATTTCTTTCATTATGGTTGGTTCTGGAACGTCGGTAGTTATTTTCAGTGAATACCAGAACTCTAGACCCAAATCAGGCTGAAAAACAATGCTGGTGGTAAGAAAAATAAAAAAACCTTGTCAGCAGATCTAGTTTGTATGCAAAATAAATTTGGCAGACAAAATAAATCACAAATAGGTGGTTCCAAATATAACATTTGACAATCATTCTGTGACATATTCTACTCTTGTTTTAGATTTTTTTTTTTTCATTTTTGGTGAGAAAATCACTTCTTAGTCAAGAAAAAGTATTATCATGAATATCTGTCCAATAAATGCCTGTTGAATCAATGTAAAATGCTTAAACATAGGTGATTCGATTATCTTACAGTAGCTATAATAAGTAGAGCCCTGTGTTCGAACTGTGATTAAATCAGATGTAGTTGATTTTCACATGAAGACTATCAAGTGACATGCAGCTCTGGAAAGCTGCCTTTATCATCAGCATGTGTTCTCCTTTGGGGAGACAAAGAGCATGTGACAGTCTAAAAATAAAACTGGGCCAGTATTCCAGCTCTATCATCTTTCATCTGTACAGCCTTGAACAAGTCACCTGCTGAACTTCAATTTCACCATTTATAAAATGGGAACATTCATTCCTACCTCTTATGGTTACTCTGGGAATTTTAGGTGTGTATGTATGTAAAATATATACTCTAGCAATGATAACAGAGAGAGCAGGCAGTAAGTATCAGACCAAAGTATGCCTTTTAAATGACAGTTTAGCTGACCAACTCCAAGATTCAGTCTGTGCTCACAAAGCCTCTACAGTCACACTGGGGAGAGGAGACGGGCCCACATTTCTAATGATAATCTGGCAAAATAGTCTTCTATATACATTATGACCTTAATTTACATGCTTTACATTATAAAAATGTTCATCCTTTACAATTTTACAAATATATTTATTTCTTCATCATTCATTAAAATAAGAATTATTCTAACTCTGAAAAAGTATATAAACTAGCAAAGAGCTAGTAATGGAATGCATTGTACACATCAATAATAAGTTAAGTACAATCTTTAAAATTGTAACAATTGGATGTTACTGTTGAAACAAAGAAATTTTACCATAAGGTGAGTTAATTATGAGTATAGAGGCTATGTGTTTCTGTGTGTGTGAAAACAGTGCAAAGAAAGTTTCTCATAATTATGCCATAAGAACACTTGCCATTGTACTGTTAATATGTTTATGTTTGTGATTTGCATTTAATGGAGAATATAAGACATAAATAAATTTTTATTAAGAATACTGAAAGTTAAACCGCTAGTCCTTATGGAATCACGTTCATTTGGCTCAATTTTTATACCCAGAAAAATATGGTTAACAAAAAGTGAGTTGAAAGAGAGTATATAGGGGGCAATTTAGGCATTATTAAACTTGATATTCCAATAAATAATATCTTTGCACTAAAGAAAACAATGGTCACTCTATTTTACCAATGAATGATATTAAAATTAAAACTATGAGCAAGTGTAATCTGAATGATTATACTATGCAAAGAAATAATTTGAAAGGTTAATTTCAAGGGATAAACAATAAGTATAATGCCACATTCAAACCACACCTTTCTTCTATAAAGCCTGCACGTGCTGGAGAATACTGTATGATACAGCTGACAGAATCTAGTGGAAATAGTTCAAGTTCATTGGGTCCACTAAAGGCAGCACTTGAGAACAGCACATCAAAGTGAATAATTTTCTCTTCTGGATTAAAGAGAGGTACTTCAATACAAAAATTCTCCTAGAATTACAAAAGAAATATGTAATTAGCTCTAACCTTCAGCATAGAGTCTTTGTCCTATGGAAAACCAAGAAATTTTTATACATTAAGCCATTCTTTATTTTTTTCTCCTTAGTCCACTAATGAATGTACCTCACTCTCTTTTAAATCTCTTATGTATTTTCTTTGCTTAGCATTGGTAAATTATAAAATTATTGTTTTCAAAAACAAATAGTCGAAGAGATCCACGTAGCTAAATACTCAGGAAACTTCAAAATCATATATATTTATAATATATTTTTCATCAGCACAATTATTATTATGAAGTCTGTATGTCAATGTTTCCTCTAGCTATGGTACCAGGCTTTAGCATGCATAAGAATAATCTGTAGATGTTGCTGAAATATGGATTACTGGCCCTCTTCCTCAAAGATCCTGATTCAGTAGATCTGGGATGGGGCTAAAAAAGTCAAATTATGCTGATGACATGACTACCTTCCCATTTAGATCCCTTCCTTTTATCTAGTTTTTCTGGTTCTGGCTACCAAGTGTGCCTGGGCACACTTTTCATTCCAAGACATTTCCTGATTCTCATTCTGATCCATTTTGGCTAATGACATATCTTTGTCTAAAAATTTTATTTAAGCATAGTTGATTTACAATGCTGTGTTAATTTTTGCTGTATGGCAAAGTGGGTCAGTTATACATATTCTTCTTCATATTCTTTTCCATATAGTTTAACACAAGATACTGAATATAGTTCCCTGTGCTATATAGTAGGACTTCGTTGTTTATCCATCCTATATATAATAGTTTGTACCTGCTAACCCCAGTTGCCAAGTCTCCCCTCCCCCGCACTTGGCAACCACAAGTCTGCTCTCTATGTAATGACTTTTATCTTACCCCATTACAGCTGTGATCTCCACTACAGTAAAAGCCATTAATTGAAGCAAATGTGTCAAAGGTGATTAAACAGGCAGGGCATATCTCAATGTTAACAAAAAGCCAACTGTCTATAATGATTTAACCTAATTAAATGGAGAATGTTGGACATTTTAGCCATAATTTAGAACTCGATAATAGCTGTTCTTTGGGACATGGAGCTATTTTGAAATTTATCAAATCACATTATAGGACCTGGTGGGGACAGATGGTGATGGGGAGAGAGTTATTCACACAACATATCTTCAAGATAGACATTACTGCTTTGTCCATGGAACAGCATTTGCTTGATTACCTCTATATAAATAAATGAGTGGATAAATATTATATTTTAGGGGAGTAGAAATAGCATTTAGTGTGGTAAATATAATCTGTTGAGGAAAGATGGAAATCAAGAATATATATATGTTTATAATTGCTAGATGAGAGTAGATATCATTTACTACAAATCAGACTTAATCATAAATGCAATGGAAAATGGTCATCTACAATAGTTTCTGGAGATATTAGAATCATGGACTCCTNCTCATGGACTCCTGAAATAAATAGCCATTAAACTCCTACAGTAAAATATCCATGCTCATAATTATAAACAAGGAAGAAATAAAGTATAACATGCAAAAAACTCAACAATGGCATTATGTCACAAATTATACTATTTCCTAGGCAACCTGACTTAACAGGAGAAATACCGATAACCTCAGATATGCAGATGACACCACCCTTAGGGCAGAGAGTGAAAAGGAACTAAAAAGCCTCTTGATGAAAGTGAAAGAGGAGAGTGAAAAGGTTGGCTTAAAGCTCAACATTCAGAAAATGAAGATCATGGCATGTGGTCCCATCACTTCATGGGGAATAGATGGGGAAACAGTGGAAACAGTGTCAGACTTTATTTTTTGGGCTCCAAAATCACTGCAGATGGTGACTGGAGCCATGAAATTAAAAGACGCTTACTCCTTGGAAGGAAAGTTATGACTAACGTAGATAGCATATTGAAAAGCACAGACATTACTTTTCCAACAAAGGTCTGTCTTGTCAAGGCTATGGTTTTTCCAGTGGTCATGTATGGATGCGAGAGTTGGACTGTGAAGAAAGCTGAGCGCTGAAGAATTGATGCTTTTGAACTGTGGTGTTGGAGAAGACTCTTGCGAGTCCCTTGGACTGCAAGGAGATCCAAGCAGTCCATTCTGAAGGAGATCAGCCCTGGGATTTCTTTGGAAGGAATGATGCTAAAGCTGAAACTCCAGTACTTTGGCCACCTCATGTGAAGAGTTGACTCATTGGAAAAGACTCTGATGCTGGGAGGGATTGGGGGCAGGAGGAGAAGTGGACGACAGAGGATGAGATGGCTGGATGGCATCATGGACTCGATGGACGTGAGTCTGAGTGAACTCCGGGAGTTGGTGATGGACAGGGAGGCCTAGCGTGCTGCGATTAATGGGGTCGCAAAGAGTCAGACACGACTGAGCAACTGAACTGAACTGAACTGAGGCAACCTGACATACTTGTAAGACTGTTACAAAACACAGCCTCCTAGAAAGTTCTGAGAGTCAAGCAAATCAACAACTAACCCAAAGTAATATGTCATGATAACAAATCCCAACCACCATATAACAGCCTAGACACTCTGCATAGGTCTTTAGGCAGAAAATTGAAATAAGGCATTTTGGACTAGATATTTATCCTGGTCTATTACTCAGATATTTTTCAGAGAAAGTGTCACTGTAAGACAATGATACAGCTTCTTCAAAGAAGTAAAAATGCTAAGCTCTAACTCCATTTTATATTACTATTGGCTCATATGCACATGCCACTGGGAAAAAAAAGTATCACAAAACAGTCCCTACTCTTACCACTTGTGACTTCTATGATATATTCTTTCCTATCCTACTTTATCCTATCCTATCCTAGTTATCTCTATTTAAAAAAAAAAATAATGCTCATTTAAACCGAGTCACATTTCAAGACCTGTACATTGAAAAACTCCAGTCTAAAGAGGAAAAAACAGTACTGGGATGTGTGATTGCTTTATGTCTTATCACATGTAAACTATGAACACAAAATAAAGCAAAATCAGTTTAAATCTACTGTTGTCTCATGCATCGAACCTAAATTTATATTTAAAAAAATAAAATAAATCTACTGTTGTTTCTCTGAATTGCAAGCCATATAACAGAAACTTTGTGTTAGAAATCTGTTATGACATTCTACACAGTTGGTCAAACGTCTTAGGAAATGTGAAATGAAAGTCGCTTAGTTGTGTCCAAATCTTTGCGATCCTATGGACTATCAGTCCATGGAATTCTCCAGGTCAGAATAATGGAATGGGTAGCCTTTCCCTTCTCCAGGGGATCTTGCCAACTCAGGGATAGAACCTGGGTCTCCAGCATTGTAGGCAGATTCTTTACCAGTTGAGCCACAATGGAAGCCCAAGAATACTGGAGTAGGTAGCCTATACATTCTCCAGGGGATCTTCCCGACCCAGGAATTGAACTGGGGTCTCCTGCATTGTGGGCAGATTCTTTACCAACTGAGCTATGGATGGCAGTTAAGTGGCACCTCTGTCACAGTTCCTCCTTGACACATTCATGGCAAGTATCACCATTTGACCATTTCACTCTTAACCAGTAGGTCTGGATACCCCTCAAAATCCTTCACAGAGGAGCCTTGCAGAAAGCAATCACCAATTGCTTAGAGCCACCAGCACTGAGTAGCACTGCAATCTCTGGAGAACCCTACAACCAAACACTTTGTTGTCTTGAAAACAGCAACATACACAATAGAAAAAGATAGCTCACTATAGTAAAAAAAAAAAAAAAAGGAAGAAGAAGACAACGGAAGTTTCCAATTAATTGTTATGTACTCCAAGTATGGTAAAATAGGTCAAACTTAACAATACTATAAAAAAAACTTTTCTAATTTTCATTATGGTTTGAATATTATTTTCTTCAAAGTTTAAATAGATAGTCATAAATGATATACATTTCATACATGGTATCATATAAATAATTTATATTAAATATCCATCTGCCAAAATACTGTCAACATTAATCTGGAAGGTGAAAGATGAGAGTGAAAAGGCTGGTTTAAAATTCAACACTCCAAAAACTAAGATCATGGCATGTGGTCCCATCACTTCATGGCAAATAGATGAGGAAAAAGTGGAAACAGTGGCAGATTTTATTTTCTTGGGCTTCAAAATCACTGTGGATGGTGACTGCAGCCATGAAATTCTTAGAAGAAAAGCTATGATAAACCTAGACAGCATATTCAAAAGCAGAGACATCACTTTGCTGACAAAAGTCTGTCTAGTCAAAGCTATGGTTTTTCCAGTAGTCATGTATGGATGTGAGAGTTGGACCATAAAGAAGGTTGAACACTAAAGCCTTGAAGCTTTCAAATTGTGGTGCTGGAAAAGACTCTTGAGAGTCCCTTGAACATCAAGGAGATCAAACCAGTCAATCCTAAAGGGAAACAAACTTGAATATTCATTGGAAGGACTGATGCTGAAGATGAAGCTCTAATACTTTGGCCAGCTGGTGTGAAGAGTCAACTCATTGGAAAAGACCCTGAAGCTGGGAAAGATTGAGGGCAGAAGAAAGCGGTGACAGGAGATGAGATGGTTGGATGGCATCACTGACTCAGTGGACATGGGTTTGAGCAGACTCTGGGAGATGGTGAAGGACAGGAAAGCCTGCCATGCTGCAGTTGGGTCACAAAGAGTCAGACCCAACTTAGTGACTGACAACAACAAATTTCCCAACGACATTTCTTAAGATGCTTCTAATCACAAATCATCCCTTTACCATTTCTGTCCAAGCTCCAGCCTCATAAGCCTCTTTCCTGTTCCTTGAGTGCCTGAGCTCCTCCTTGGTAGGTCCCTTTCCACCAACCTCATTCTGTCCCAAGGGCTTATACATTTGTTAATCTCTCTACCTGGTTGCACTGCTTCAGTTTTCATGCCATCCTCAATGATGGGCTATTTTTGTTTGGAGAATTATCACTGTCTAAATTCATCTTGTCCATCTAAATTCATCTTATTCATTTATTGTCATGGTAATGGGTTCACCTGATGAACTAAACTTAGTGGAGTATAATCTGAAAACAGTTTCTCTCTCTCATCCTTTCCCAATCCTTGTTGTTATCTTAGGATGGTTCCCAATGCTGGAGAGTTTCATTGTTAGATATGTAAAGAAGTACAAAATCAATCAACACTTACATCTCATATCCAATGAATATTTTTCCTGATTTCTCTACTTGGCACCTTGTCCCTACTCCTGGGGCTTTCTGGTGATTTTTCAGACTGCTTGTGAAGAAAAAGGTACACATGATGTGTTCTTTTCAACTGCCTGCTCTGACTTCCTCGCCTGTAATTACTGTGCTAATATGACTCCATCAGGTCACAGCAGATAGATGGGATGAGAGGTAAAATAACAAATTAACTGATGCTGGTTACGCTTCTCCAGTTGACTTTCTAGGTCCCTTTCTTTCAATCTTTCTAATATTAGCACCATGTAGACTCTTTTGGGTTCTTCTCACTCTAGCAGAATATACCTTGAATCTTTTAAAACAGTCCAAGCCCAATCTCCCTCCACAGAGGAAAATCCATTAGATGCACAAGGTCTTAGCATGTATCAGTGGAAATGTAGCTGCTTTCACTCTAGCCATTTTCTCTTTATATATGGTCCAATCTGTGGACAGGAACTCACCAAAATCTAATGGGCATTAAACTGTCAGTTTCCACTCCTTACAGAAAACACTCCCACTCCCTTTGTGTTCTGGCCATGGCATACAAAGTCTAGAATGTGGGCTATAGGCTAAATATTTCTCATCTACTTAGACATGGCAGAAATATCATTTCTCCAGCAAAATTCTGTGCTGGAGAGTATAAAGTGTAAAGTATTAAGTGCTGTGCTTCATAGTATAAAGATATCGTTGGGAGTGGCTGTCCACCCAGAGGTTGCATTTCCTAGATCCTCTTGTACCCAGGCATAGCTGTATGACTAGTTCACTCCAATAGTATGTGAGTGGAAGTGATGCGTGTGACTTCGATGCCACTAGTGGAAATTCCTTCCTCTCTTTTCTCTTTCTCCATCTATATACAGAAATCTTTGAGTTTCTAAAGGATGATCAATTTGCCATACGGGGGGAACCTGACTCTGACTCTTGGGATCTCAACATGGAGGATGCTAGACACTGACCAGGAGCAAAAGCACCGGACTGTCAAAATTATTAAAAACTTTGCTTGTGTTAAACCACTGAAAGTATGGAATTTGTTATATCAGCTAGAGATGCCCTCGTATACATACATTTAGTGAGTAATAAATGGCATAGCAAAATTGTTTACAGCATGGAAAAGTATCTATAATTTTCAGGTTTGTATTTCACTTGAAAATCTAAGACAACAGAAAAACTTCACATAGAATATCCCATTTCAATTCTATTTTGTTTCCTGTCTAACTCCACTAACATGTTAGTGCCATGTAAACAGGGACTTTGTTTGTATTGTTCATCACTTTTCCTAGGATCACAGAAAAAGAGATCAGATTTGTGTTTACCAGAGTCAGAAAGTCGTGGGAAGGGAAACTGGATGGAGGTGAAAAGGTTCAAACTTCCAGTTATAAGACAAGTAAGCATTAGGGTTGTAATGTACTACCTGACAAAGATAATTAACACTACTGTACGTTATATATAAAAACCGTTAAAGAGAGTACATCCTAAGAGTTCTCAGCACAGGGGAAAAAAAGCTTTTTTTTTTCTTTTATAGATATATAAGATGATAAATTTTCACTATGCATGTAAGTCAAACCAATATGTATTAATACTACACCTTAAATGTATCAGTGCTGTCAATTATATCTCAGTAAAACTGGAAGAAAAAAAGATTCAAAAAGAAAGAAATCTGACATACTTTATACAAAAGAGAATGGACTACTAACAACCAATTTTTGTTTGTTGAAAATATAACCTGATTTTTGGAACTTGCTATAAGAAGTAACCAAATTTATGTGCCTTAAGGCTGTAAATATTTCTTACAAAAACCCTATTTAAAGAAATTCTAACCATTCACTCATCTCTAGGGAAGGTGTTAAGATTGGCTTGAATGTAACAAAAGATGAAATGCAGATGGAAAATCAGAGGCAGCTGAGTGTCTTGAAAACTGCATTGCCACAACTGATGATCTAAGGATTAAGTATTTCTCAAAAGTTTAGCAAAAACAGCAAATGCAGTCAAAAATGTTAGGAAACTCTATAGGCATGGAGAGTCATTTTAGTATACTTTGAAAGTATTCAGAAAGCATGTTCTTCAAGAAGTTCACAAAGGTTTGTTTGATAGGATTATTTAAAAGAATTCATATGGTCTCTGCTGACTAAATCTTCATGTTCAAAAGTTATACAGTTAGCAAGTTTTTACCTTAGGGGCTTTCCTAGTGGCTCAGAGGTAAAGAATCTGCCTGAAATGCAGGAGATGCGGGTTCAATCCCTGGGTAGGGAAGATCCCCTGGTGAAGGAAATGGCAACCCATTCCAGTATTCTTGCCTGGTAAATCCCATGGACAGAGGAGTCTGGCAGGCTACAGTCCACGGGGTCACAATAGAGTCGGACACGACTTAGTGACTAAACAACAACAACAAATTACTATTATTAGAAAGGAGAGAAAACTTAGTAACTTGGCCATATCACTGTCATTGATAGCCTATTTGGGTAGAGTTACTCGAAAGTGACTCCCCTCCTTCACCAACTTCAGCTGAAAGTGAACATTTAATGAGGACAGCACATCTACCTATAGGAGCAAAGAGAACACTCTAGCACATCAAATACTTTTCCCCAAAGCTTTTGCAAGTGATACTTGAGTGAGTTTCAATAGTCTAACTATTTGTCTTCTATGCCTCCATGGAGATTTACCCAGAGATCAGGTGAACAAATAACTGATTTATAGACCAAGTATTTTATGTATNGATAGACTCACTTGTCAAGAGCTGAGGGGAAGGTGAAAAGTCGATTTCAACAGTTTGTGAGCAGTAAGAGAAGCCCCAGGCTGCATGGCCAAGAGAATGAGCTGTGAAAGCTTCCTGCCTCATGTGTGTGCCCATAAACTCACTAAATTCTTCAGAAAAATAAGAATGTTTTACTTTTAAGGATTAATATTTCAAAATAAATAACTAAACCTTTGCCCCCTAATTCCCAAAGCATTTACATAATATACATAGACATATCTAAATATGGTATTATAATAGACAAAGGTACATTTCTAGTACCATACAAATCTAGCCTAAGGGAAAAAAAATGAGGAATAAATCATGAAATGTCTCATTTCTTGGGAGTGTTAAACAGGATCCTAGCAATTTAGGTCAAAGAAAGCTGGGGTATGGATGGTTTTTAAAAATATAACAAAAGAGAGGAGGAGGAAGAGAAGGGGGAAAAGAAAGGGGAGGGAGTAGCAGGGGAGGGGAAAAGGAAAAAGAAGAACTAGAAGAAGAAAGAAATAACAGGCCCAAGGTGGAGACACTTGCCTCCGGGAGAGTAAACTAAGACTTAATTGCAGGTTCAACCTCTCCCAGGAATGGATATTTTTGCAATTTTCTGGTCAGCACTAGTGAGCCAGCCAGGCTCGTCTGTCCACGGGGATTCTCCAGGCAAGAATATTGGAGTGGGTTGCATGCCCTCCTCCAGGGGATCTTCCCAACCCAGGGATCAAACCCAGGTCTCCCACACTGCAGGCAGATTCTTTACCACCTGAGCTACCAGGGAAGCACACTAGCAAGGCAATCTTGCCTGAAACAATCCTTTCATTTCTTCTGCTAATAACTCCCCTGGTCCATCCCCTCCCCCTCCACATTTCCATAAAACTTGAGAGCAGCTTTCTATTTGCTACATGGGATGTCGTCTGATTAATTAATAAATGAATAAAACCAATCATATCCTCAAATTTACTCTGCTGAATTCCCCCCCACCCACCACTGGATCATCGAAAAAATAAGAGTTCCAGAAAAACATCTATTTCTGCTTTATTAACTATGCCAAAGCCTTTGACGGTGTGGATCACAATAAACTGTCGAAAATACCAGACCACCTGACCTGCCTCTTGAGAAACCTGTATGCAGGTCAGGAAGCAACAGTTAGAACTGGACATGGAACAACAGATTGGTTAAAAATAGGAAAAGGAGTATGTCAAGGCTGTATATTGTCACCCTGCTTCTTTAACTTATATGCAGAGTACAACATGAGAAACACTGGGCTGGAGGAAGCACAAGCTGGAATCAAGATTGCCAGGAGAAATATCAATAACCTCAGATATGCAGATGACACCACCCTTATGGCAGAAAGTGAAGAGGAAACTAAAAAGCCTCTTGATGAAAGTGAAAGAGGAGAGTGAAAAAGTTGGCTTAAAGGTCAACATTCAGAAAACGAAGATCATGGCATCTGGTCCCATCACTTCATGGGAAATAGATGGGGAAACAGTGTCAGACTGTTTTTTGGGGGGGCTCCAAAATCACTGCAGATGGTGACTGCAGCTATGAAATCAAAAGACACTTACTCCTTGGAAGGAAAGTTATGACCAATCTAGATAGCATATTCAAAAGCAGAGACATTACTTGGCCAACAAAGGTCCGTCTAGTCAAGGCTATAGTTTTTACAGTGGTCATGTATGGATTTGAGAGTTGGACTGTGAAGAAGGCTGAGCGCCAAAGAATTGATGCTTTTGAACTGTGGTGTTGGAGAAGACTCTTGAGAGCCCCTTGGACTGCAAGGAGATCCAACCAGTCCATTCTAAAGGAGATCAGTCCTGGGTGTTCTTTGGAAGGACTGATGCTAAAGCCGAAACTCCAGTACTTTGGCCACCTCATGCAAAGAGAACTCATTGGAAAAGACTCTGATGCTGGGAGGGATTGGGGGCAGGAGGAGAAGGGGACGACAGAGGATGAGATGGCTGGATGGCATCCCTGACTCGATGGACATGAGTTTGAGTGAACTCTGGGAGTTGGTGATGGACAGGGAGGCCTGGTGTGCTGCAATTCATGGGGTCGCAGAGTCGGACACGACTGAGCAACTGAACTGAACTGAACTGGTGAGAGAATAATGGTTATATCCGGGTTCCCTATATATATTAATACAGGTCTTTCTGCTGCCAGTGATGTCCAAAGTCACACCTCCAAATCCTGAAACCAAAAACCCTGGTCTGCCACAAGAGCCCTGTGTAGCAGGGTTAGTACTGGCATCAAACCCAGGTTCTTTCTATTAGTTCTCAACTGTTCAGCTTCTCACTTTGATATTCTTTATGCTTCAATGCTGAGCTAGATTACAGTTTAAGATAACCTCCAGTTTCAGTTAACTGTTTGCATATCATATCCGTATTGTCAAGTTGTAAATATTCCAAGAACTGCAATGTTTGATTAACTTAGGTAAATCACTAAGCCTCTTTGGATTTCAATTTCCTCATCTATGAAATAAGGGGCCAAGATTTGTGCAGTTCTCAGTCTCTTTCTTCTGAAAAACTGTTTAATTTTGCATTGCATTGCAATGCGTTGTACTGTATTATATTGAATGTATTGAACAGTATTGCATAGCTCAAATAATTGGCTCAGTAAATCCAAAATCTGCAGGTTAGGCTAGCTGACTGTTGATCCAAGGAAGAGTTGGAGTTCATGTCCCAAGGTAGAATTCCTTTTTACTCTGCAGAAGTCAGTCTTTGTGCCATGAAGACCTTCAACTGGTTAGGTAAGACACACCCACATTATGGAGGGAAATCTTTTTTAAAAGTATAAAGATGTAAATACAATTCTCATCCAAAATCACCATTATAGAAACATCCAGAATACTGTTTAACCTAAAATCTGGGCACCATGACCCAGCCAAGTTGACACATAAAATTAACTATCATGGGGACAAGAACACCTACTATTTGTAATTACTTTGACTATCATATAAGGTAGTATTATGATGAAGCTACTTTAACTTCTCAGAGCTAAAAACATACAATGAAT
>SJYQ01012706.1:0-16473 GCA_006410935.1 Redunca redunca | reverse complement strand
CAGCTCTTTGCATCAGGTGGCCCAAGTATTGGAGTTTCAGCTTCAGCATCAGTCCTTCCAATGAATATTCAGGACTAATTTCCTTTAGGATGGACTGGTTGGGTCTTTTTGCAGTCCAAGGGACTCTCAAGAGTCTTCTTCAACACCACAGTTCAAAAGTATCAATTCTTTAGTGCTCCGCTTTCTTTATAGTCCAACTCTCACATCCATACATGACTACTGGAAAAACTATAACTTTGACTAGGTGGACCTTTGTTGGCAAAGTAGTGTCTCTGCTTTTTAATATGCTATCTAGGTTGGTCATCACCTTCTTCCAAGGAGCAAGCGTCTTTTAGTTTCATGGCTACAGTCACCATCTGCAGTGATTTTGGAGCCCAAAAAAATAAAGTCTGACACTGTATCCACTGTTTCCACTTATTATTTACTGAGTTGATTAAAAAAACACATACAGTGTTATCAAATCACATTTTCTTGTACTGTTTTGATAACTATATTTTAATACAGTTGGTTTCCTTTAATCCCAGTGGTAATGAAAAGCAGCTGGTAGGTTGTGAGTGTGAGATTTGAAAGGAGGAAGATACTGGAGTGAGGGTGGAGTAGACATATTTCTGGGGTAGACGTATTTCATTGGTTAGGCAAAGAATCAGATGTTGTTAGATCCACCATAGATCGTTGAGGTCATTTAGTCCATTGTCTCCCCAAATTTTCACACAAGAGATAGCTTAAATTGTTTTACTGTTATGAATCCCGTATTATAAAAATATTTTTCCTCAAAAATCTCTGATTATTAATGACTTGCTGCCCCCCTCCCCTGATTTTTAAGCAGGCGGGCAGCTTCTTGCTGTGACTCTTGGGACTTCCTCGGGACCTCAGCCCTGTCACTCTTTACCCCTTATTTCGCCTCTTCTAGATTTGGTGTCTTCTACTTTATCCCAACCCTGCCGGCCTGGTCTCTGCCACTTCTTAGAAGCAGAACCTCCTGTTCCCTCGGGTTTGTTTGTGTTTTGTTTTTTTTTAAACCTACCCAGCAAGTTGGGAATTTCAAGAGTGACTGATGCCTTTCAGCACCTTATGCTTTTGTCCCCAAACACGGTCTTGAGCCTTATGGTCAAATGGGAACGTTGAGGCCTGGGGAGCTTGGGCTGCAGCAGGAAGGTGGTAGGCTCTGGTCTCCGGAGACCGTGGGAGTTGGGAGAGGAGAACGAGGGTAGGAGGTCCAAGGTGGAGATGGAAAAATCTTTCACCTGTTCGCGTTTGGCACTATCATCTTAGACTGTTACCGTTTGCTAAATTGCAGGATGCAACTCTGCTGAAATAGTCTCTTTTCCCATTTTTGTTCCAAAGGAGTGATTGAGGGCAAGAGGAGAAGGGGGCAACAGAGGATGAGATGGTTGGATGGCATCACCGCTTAATGGACATGGCTTGGAACAAACTCCGAGAGGTAGTGAAGGACAGTGAAGCCTAACGAGCTGCAGTCCGTGGGGCTGCAGGGAGTGGGACATGACTTAGTGACTGAACAACAAAGGAGCCAATTGAAATTTAGGCAGTTAGGATAGTGTTTTTTGTTTCAGGATTTCAAGACCCTGCAGATGTGAGTTAGAGAAAAATGTGAAAGTGCTTAAAAAAAATAAAAACAAAGGAGGATAATGTTAATTATATGACTTTAGAAAAAGGAAAGTAAGTCTGGAATGAGTTGATTATGTTGAAATATTTAGACAGATGAGCTTCCCTGGTGGCTCAGAAGGTAAAGAATTTGCCCTCAGAGCGGGAGACTTGGGTTCGATCCCTGGGTCAGGAAGATGCCGTAGAGAAGGGAATGGCAACCCATTCCAATATTCTTGCCTGGAGAATTCCTCGGACAGAGGAGCCTGGTTAGCTATCGGTTTGGTTCAGTTGCTCAATTGTGTCTGACTCTTTGCAACCCCATGAATCGCAGCACGCCAGGCCTCCCTGTCCATCACCAACTCCCGGAGTTCACTCAGACTCGCGTCCATCGAGTCAGTGATGCCATCCAGCCATCTCATCCTCTGTCGTCCCCTTCTGCTTCTGCCCACAATCCCTCCCAGCATCAGAGTCTTTTCCAATGAGTCAACTCTTTGCATGAAGTGGCCAAAGTACTGGAGTTTCAGCTTTAGCATCATTTCTTCCAAAGAAATCCCAGGGCTGATGTCCTTCAGAATAGATTGGTTGGATCTCCTTGTAGTCCAAGGGACTCTCAAGACTCTTCTCCAACACCACAGTTCAAAAGCATCAATTCTTCGGTGCTCAGCCTTCTTCACAGTCCAGCTCTCACATCCATACATGACCACAGGAAAAACCATAGCCTTGACTAGACGGACCTTAGTTGGCAAAGTAATGTCTCTCCTTTTAAATATGCTCTCTAGGTTGGTCATAACTTTTCTTCCAAGGAGTAAGCGTCTTTTACTTTCATGGCTGCAGTCACCATCTGCAGTGATTTTGGAGCCCCCCAAAAATAAAGTCTGACACTGTTTTCACTGTTTCCCCATCTGTTTCCCATGAAATGATGGGACCAGATGCCATGATCTTAGTTTTCTGAATGTGGAGCTTTAAGCCAACTTGTTCACTCTCCTCTTTCACTTTCATCAAGAGGCTTTTTAGCTCCTTTTCACTTTCTGCCATAAGGGTGGTGTCATCTGCATATCTGAGGTTATTGATATTTCTCCCGGCAATCTTGATTCCAGCTTGTGTTTCTTCCAGTCCAGCATTTCTCATGTACTCTGCATACAAGTTAAATAAGCAGGGTGACAGTATACAGTCTTGACGTACTCCTTTTCCTATTTGGAACCAGTCTGTTGTTCCATGTCCAGTTCTAACTGTTGCTTCGTGACCTGCATACAGATTTCTCGAGGCAAGTCAGGTGGTCTGGTATTCCCATCTCTTTCAGAATTTTCCAGTTTCTTGTGATCTCCACAGTCAAAGGCTTTGGCATAGTCCATAAAGCAGAAATAGATGTTTTTCTGGAACTCTCTTGCTTTTTCCATGATCCAGCAGATGTTGGCAATTTGATCTCTTGTTCCTCTGCCTTTTCTAAAACCAGCTTGAACATCAGGAAGTTCACGGTTCATGTATTGCTGAAGCCTGGCTGGAGAATTTTGAGCATTACTTTACTAGCATGTGAGATGAGTGCAATTGTGCGGTAGTTTGAACTTTCTTTGGCATTGCCTTTCTTTGGGATTGGAATGAAAACCGACCTTTTCCAGTCCTGTGGCCACGAGTTCAGGGGATCTCAGAGAGTCAGATACAACTGAGTAACACACACTCACTTTACTTGATATGTTGTACAGAAAGCTTCAATAATTATTAGCTATTATTCTATCTACTTTTATAATTGTTATTGCTGCTTAGAGCTATGCACCTCATATTTCTGGAATATTATATTGTAGATTTTGGATTCAGAGTTTGATCTTCTTATCCCAGGTATTGATTCTCTCTCCTATAACCACAAGAAAGATGAATTGAAAAAACAATTTATTATATTCGCAGTTGTGGGTGGAGGGAGATTAAAGACCTAGCTTTTTTTTTTTTTAATCTCTAGCTTATTCATAAAAATAGCTGTTGAATATTTACTGAGTACAGAGTGAGGGGAAACAAGCTTCAGCTTCAGTAGTAAGTGGATGATGAGCTGCTGGTGATGTTTTAGAGGTCATTTTATGTCAAAGTAAGGAGATAGAAGGTATAATACTCCCAAATTGGCAAAATTTGTAAAAATGATTCTCACCTTAAGTGTTTTCCATGCATTCCATTTTATTGCAACACATTTCATAACTGGAATCTGTGCAAATGAATGTTCATAAAGTGTATTTCCTTGGTAACCATTGGCATGTTATTTTAACATGGGAAGAAAAACATTTCCTTAGAAGCTGTATTTTAGTTTTACTTACTCATATTAAAAAAATTATTAAATGGCCAAATTGGCTAGATTTTAAATGCTAAAATTGTGATACTTTTTTTTTTTAACCGTGTAAAGAATCTTAGATTTAATACCTTTTAAGAGTAAGTATAAGGAGAAAGAGCTGAATGTGATATATGGTTTTTTAACGTAAAAATCAAAGCACAGTTAACATCGGTCTTCAGTCAGTTTTGCCTATAAGTTTTAGAAAAGTTAAGTTCTGTTCTCTGATTTTTGTGGATTAAAGCTTAAAAATTAATAATTTAAGACTTTTAAAGAATTTGAATAATACTATGTCTCTTTATCTGTTTTATTCAGGTAATAGGTTGGTAACTCCTTTTTCCAGGAGTGTTGTTGTGTGGGTTTTTTAATGTGTTTATCACGTTATTGCTCATAGTTATATGCACTTAATAATTATTTTAATGTGAATCCTATTAAGAAATCATGTTGTGCCAACGCTTCATTTTTGAACTAAAACAATTACAGGTTTTGCATAATTGTCAACATATGACACATTTCTTGTTTCTTAGGATCTCTAATGAATGATTTGAAGTTACCTAGTTCTGTTAACTAGGGATTTTCTTTGATATGCTTAATCTTTATTTTAATGAATCAGTATCTCACCTTTTTTATATAAAATGTCTATTTTGTTATAAGGCATTATTAATTAATCAAAGAATTGAAGCATACTTGTTTATAATAATTTAAAATTTTTAGCCAGGGAGGATGTGAAAATTGTGAGGTGCAGACAAAGTGTTCAAATAAGCGTAGCAGTTTGTTGAGTCAGGCAGTCCCACCCTTTCTTCAGTAACACCCCAGGACATTGCCCTGTGTTGATGGTGATGACCTTCACTAATTAAGGACAGGCAAAATTGAAATTTACATTATTCAGGAGGGCTGAAAAACCTTAAATATTTTGTAAGCAGAAGTCTTGGAAGTAAAAGATTTGCTATTGGTTAAAACTAATTTTAATGCTTATCAGATAAGGGAATTGTTTCAAATACCTGAAGCTCTCTGAAGCCCCCTGCTTCTTGTGGATGAGAAATTAAAGGCAGAGGTATGGCCATGACTCTGATACTGATAAGCCATCTCTTACCCAGACGTGGTTGGCCCCATTTGCAAACTACTGCTCTCAGTCTCCTTTCTGCTTTTATTAGATTAGTGACTTGATACATTTTCAGAGTCATTTCATTTACTTGTTTGAGGTCTAACTGCCAGTGTCGGACTCTTCTGAATTCCACTGCTGTGTAGTATGTGCTTGTGATGTTCTTGCCATGAAGACCATATCACTCTTTCATTTCTGTCTCTCTTTCCTCACAATGTGCTTTCTTTTTTTAAAGATGTATTTTATGTTTTAAAAACCATTTATTTACTTGGCTATTCTGGCTCTCAGTTATGGCAATGGGGATCTAGTTCCTTGACCCAGGATTGAACCCAGGGCCCCTATAGAGGGAGCCCAGAGTCTTAGCCACTGGACCACCAGAGAAGTCCCCACAGTGTGCCTTCTAATCCCAGTGTTGATAGTGTATTTTTAAAGGTCATTAAGCAGTGTGGCTTAACGATCAAAAGTGAGGATTTTATGCTGAATGATGCGGCTTGGATTCTGACCTCATCAGCTTGGATTCTGACCTCATCAGCTTGACTCTGTGTGATCTTTGGTCCCATACTTTGCGGTCTAGACAAGCCCTCTCCTATGGGCTTGTCAGAAATTAAATTAGCTAGTGTTGATGTAATATGCTTAGTATGGGCCTGGCACAGAACGGTTACGTTTTTGCTTTAAATTATTATCAGACTCCGTGACAACACCATTGCTTGATTGTCTAGTTTCCTGGACTGGTTTGTAAAGTTGTTGAGAAAAGGAAGAAGGTGTGGCTGTTTTGTGTGTGCATCTGTCGCTCCTCCTATCCTCATACTTTGTATGCAGAGGTGTCATTCTCGTATTATTTGTTTCAGTTGTTTGAGACCTTGAAGGCCCAGGAGCTAGTAATTTTTATAATTATCTTTAGGCACAAAATTAGGAGCCTTATGTGTAGGAGCGAGTCACTCACTTCCCGGATTTGACCACTTTACTCAGAAGATGTGATGCCTTTCTGCTTTTCTTCCCAACAATCACCTAACTTTGTTATGGTTACTTTACTTCATTGTACAGGCAAAATTAGATGCTACAATTTTATTTCCAAATTTGAGGATTTGCAAATGACTGAGAGAGAACCTTTACGTATCTTAACGGCCCACTGTGCTCAGTGACTATTTATTGACTGATACATATGTTTTCCAAAGTGAAGAACAATTTGTACCTGTGTAGAGAACAGTTCATAGTAATTGGTTGCCTTGACCTTGAACAAAGGTTTCTGGGTCACTTTGTTTTCTGAAGGCTTGTTTTTTGAATCCATATCATCCGAAAGTTACACTTAGAATCAATTAAAAATCTTTTTTACTCCAAGCTTGTATCCTGAATGTTTTCTGAAGTATGCTATTTATGTACTCTTTTCTAGGTACTTAGGGCATTTTACTCAGGTTGTTACTCCAGTATGGTCTCCTAGTTTGCAGAGTAAACTTGTACAGCTTTAGAGCAGAAAATTGACTTATTTCATTTATAGTGATAGAACTTTTTAAAAACATCCACTTACAGACTTTTAAAAATAACAGCCTTAAAATTCACATTGCATGTAACTTACCCTTATATTAAAGTTTACAGTTCTGTCGTTTTTAACATGTGTACAGAGGTATCCACCTTTTACAATTAGTTTTAAATCACCCTAATCATTCCCCAGAGAAACTCCATACATCTACATAAATGGAATCATACAATATGTGGTCTTTTTGACTGACTTTTTTGACTTAGCAAAATGTTTTCCAAGTTCAACCATTTGTAGCATGCATCCGTACTTAATTCATTTTTATTGCTGAATAAAATTCTGTTGTATGGATAGATAGCGTTTTATTTAACCCATTCATCAATTAATGGACATTTGGATTGCTTCTACTTCTGGGACATTATGAATAATACTGCTGTAAACATACATGTACAAGTTTCTGTGTGGAAATATGTTTTCATTTCTCTTGAGTTTTTTTTTTTTTAATGAATTAAGTTCTAAAGAAAAAGAAGTTGCAGACTACTTTTACAAAAATCTTTTGTAGACATTTAAAAATCCTGTCTATCTCTTTTATTACCAAGTATTAGATTTTGCTAGGTTTGCTGCACTGACAGCTAACTTTAAAATCTCAGTAGTTTACGGCAATGTGGGTTTGTTTCTTGCTCAGGTTCTTAGTTGCACCTGGCTGGGGATCTTCTTCAGTCATCGTCTCATTTCCAGGATTCAGGCTGAAGGAATAAACTCTTGTTTGGGACATGCTTTTCTTGTGACTAAAGGAAAAAGAAACAGAACTGGTAGAAACATGCAGTGAAAGCATTTGCTCAGACCTGGCATACATTTCATTTCCACTCACGTTGGATTGGCTTAGTTGGGCGAGTCATATGGCAAAAGTGAAAATCAATCAGGGAAGTATAACCCAACTGTTGTAGGCAATGCAAGTCATATGGCATTGCGTGGGGATAAAAAGCCATCTTGCATGGAAGGAGGCACAGATGATTTGAAACAAATTCAGGTCGTTGCAACTCAGAAGGAAATAATGAAACTTATGGAGGAGAGATGAGAAAAATGGAAGTGAAGCTGGTGTAGCCCCATGTCTTTTGAATTCAAGGGAATATCTCAGAACTTCACAAATAAAGGGACGTTTTAGCACTAAGGTCAGGGGATAGCCAGCTTCAAGCAGTAGTATATGAGAGTGAACCAGAGACCCTTGCAAGTGGATGAGAGTAGGGTTGAAGCAGAGATGCTATCATGAGTGTTACAGAATAAATTACTAGGAGGTAACAGAAGACTCCTTCTGTGTAGTCTTTTGGCCAGTCCCATCCCCCTCATGACAGCCCCTTATAAAGGTCCAAGTTTGTTGAAGAAATTGGGTGGTTTATCCTGTACAATTTCCCTCCATCTTGATTTGACTAGTTGCATACCTGTGATATCATTTAACTTGTTCCTGGGCCCCTGCATTTCCTATAGACTGGTGGTTAGATTTAGAGGTTTGAGTTTTTTGGCTTGGATACCTCCTAAATTGTGTTGCATATTTCCATTAAGGGGCGCATAATGTCTGTTGGTGGCCATTGATGGCTATTGTATAGATCTGTTAATTCATTAGGAATTGCAAGATGGTGATACTCTTTTTTAAATTAAATCTTTCTCATATTTAATGATTAAAATATTTTTGAGTAGAGAAATTTTCCTTGTCAACTATTTGTTACCCCAAAATGAAGTTTAATAAAAAAGGAAGGATAAATTGTTCAGTTTTTTTCCCTTGTCAGTTTTCAAGCTAATGAGTTGGTTCTTTAGGATTCTCCAATGATGATGAGTAAGTTAATTTTAGTATCCTTTTATGAACTTATGGATTTACAAATATTTAACATTTTAGCCCATTGCTCTCTAACAGATACTCAGATTGGCTGGTGAAAGACTCTTCAAGTTGGCTCTTAAGTTTTCCTGACATAACCTTAGTTGCCCTTGATTGCTTCTTTGCTTTTTGGAATGATAAGACACTCCAGAATCATGTAAATGTCCTGATCCAGACTTGGAATCAGGCATTTGTTTGAAGAAACTTGGTATTTGGAGACTACAGTCTGAGTGCTTGGTACTCACTCCTACTTGGTTTTTTAGTGAACAGTTCCAGGAAATGAGTTTCTGTTTTTCTTTAATACCTAGGCACTGTGCTTGGCATTTAGATAAACAGATAAAAGACATAGTCCCTGCTTTGTAAATAATTAAAGCGTGGTGTCAGTTCATTCGCTCAGTTGTGTCCAACTCTTTGCGACCCCATGGACTGCAGGACGCCAGGCTTCCCTGTCCATCACCAACTCCCGGAGTTTACTCAGACTCATGTCCATTGAGTCGGTGATGTCATCCAACCATCTCATCCTCTGTCGTCCCCTTCTCCTGCCTTCATTCTTTCCCAGCATCAGGGTCTTTTCCAATGAGTCGGTTCTTTGCATCAGGTGGCCGAAGTATTGGCGTTTCAGCTTCAGCATCAGTCCTTTCAATGAATCGACAGGACTGATTTCCTTTAGAATGTTATAAGTACTAAAATATGTTGGGCTTTTGGTATAAAAGTTCATAGGAGGTCACTTCACATAGAAGGAAGATGGGTCTCTAGGAAATCTTCCTCAAGGCAATGACATTTGATCTCAGCTTTGAGGAATAAAGTGAAGTGAAGGTATTATACTTTTGGAAACTGTCTGTTTAGAATATATATGTGGTGTGCCTTTATCTTTACACCAGTATGAGCCTCTGTTTCTTCATCTATAAATTTATAACACATCGGTATATATTTTGCTGAGAAAGACTGAAGGCAAAAGGAGGAGGGTGGCAGAGGATGAGATGGTTAAATAGCACATAGTGACAATTTCTTCACACTCACAATAGTGTGTCTTTTAAAACTAAATTATTTTAATTTATTTTAGTATCATATTGTGTTGATTCTTGCTCAGTGAACACCCAGGACTTATCTCCTTTAGGATGGACTGGTTACAGAGATTGCTCAAATTCTTGTCCATTGAGTCCGTGTGCTATTTAACCATCTCATCCTCTGCCACCCTCCTCCTTTTGCCTTCAGTCTTCTCAGCATCATGGTCTTTTCCAGTGGGTCACCTCTTCGCGTCAGGTGGCCATCTGCTTTTATTGATGGATAAACCACAAATCAATTTATGTATGAAAGCAGAACATTTATGCTTTTTCCTTTTAGGTACTGTTTAAATAATTTGTACTTTCTGAAGTTATGTTTTGTTCCCTTCTACTTAAAAATAGTCTGTGAGTCCTACATAGATATCAGTCTGAAGAAGTGAAGTGCAGTTGCTCAATCGTGTCTGACTCTTTGCGACCCCATGGACTGTAGCCTATCAGGCTCCTCCGTCCATGGGATTCTCCAGGCAAGAGTGCTGGAGTGGATTGCCATTTCCTTCTGCAGGGGATCTTCCCGACCCAGGAATCGACCCGGGTCTCCCGCATTGCAGGCAGGCACTTTACCGTCTGAGCCACCAGGGAAGCAGGAGAGATCAGTCTAGATTTTAATATTATTTAAATTTTCCTGTTATAAATGTATAATTTTATCAGGTTACCATAACTACCTAAATTATCAATGGTGTTGAAAAAAGAAGATAAGGAAAAGAATAAAGAAGAGAAGGGAGAGAAATTCAAAGAGAAATCCATACAATTTAAATCCATGGTCCTTTTTTCCTCCGTTAAATAAGGAAGCTAATACTTTTATCTGACACTGCTCTCAAAGATGCAGCTGTTTTTTAGACTTACATTTTAGTTAGAATCACAGTTTTAAAACAAAGTAAAGACTTTAATATTAGGGTTATTTAGGCAGTACTGTGATGAGTTACTTGTCTGAGTTATTTTTAATTATTTAGATCCTCCCACCCCTGGATTTTGGACTTAACCACTTCAAGCTTGGTGTATAAAAGTGTAATTTGTTTTGCTCTTTCTTACATTTTAAATGCTTATTTTTATTTACTAATTAGTGTTAAAAATGATCTTTCAGCTTGTTATTGTAGATGAAAACCTCCCTTCTTGATTAACGTCATCAGACTTGGTATTAGAAGCAACCTTTTTATTTGGAAATTTAGCTTGCCTTTCAAAGAAAAAGTAATGATTACTTCACGTAGTATTTAAAAATAAAATCTCTAATAGGGCAAGGAATTTCTGCTAAGTTGGATTTTTTTTTTCTTTCTTTTTAAGTTTATAATGAATTCTCTTTTGTGGTGACACATAGCTGTTTCTGAAGTTGGCAAGAAAACTTCCTCTGGGGACTCTCAAAGGGAGTGTTGTGGCAGCTCTCTGATTCAGCTGCTTAGAAAGCTCTCTGAAAGTTGCCTTATTTGTCTGGAAAGAGTCTGGAGCCCAAACCTGTTTTTTCCACCGAGGAGGATTGTAGCTCTAAGCTCTGTAGAAAACAACCATGGAAGATTCTGTGATGATAGTGTGAAATACAGCAGTACCAAGGCATAAATTTAAATTGTGTACTCCAAAGCAAATTTTCAGACCCAGTTTAAAAAAAAAAACAAAAGTGGGGGGAGGGGAGAGAGGGAAGCCTTTCCAGTATGGATAGGCCTTGGCAGTATTTATATTGATACCCAGGTGGCGCTAGTAGTAAAGAACCCGCCTGCCGGTATAGGAGATATAAGAGATGCAGGTTTGGGAAGAGATGCTTGGGTTGGGAAGACCCCCTGGAGGAAGACATGGCAACCCACTCCAGGATTCTTGCCTGGAGAATCCCATGGACACGGGAGCCTGGCAGGCTACAGTCCATGGGCCCGCAGAGTCAGACACGACTGAAGTGACTTAGCACACACACATATTGATATCCACCTTCCTCAGAGACCTAGAAAAAGAAAAGGAAAAAAGGGAGCCTCTCCTTTTCTTACTAGACAGTCCACAACCAAGTTGAGTACAATGTGAGAGTCACTATACAAGAAAAAGGAGAGTCAAGAGTATTGGTACAGATTCCTTCTTATTAAAAAATGAAGTTTCAGGTCTTTGTATAATGTGTTAAGTGAATACTAATTATCTCATATTAAAAGATTACATATAAATATTGAAGTACAGTATGAAATTATTTTGAATCAGATTAAATGGAATGGAGGAAAGGGTCATTAATTAAAAACAGTTGGAGGACTTCTGGTGCTCCAGTGGTTAAGACTTCCCACTTCAAATGCAGGGGACAGGGACACAGGTTTGATCCCTGATCGGGGAACTAAGATCCCGCATGCTGTGTGATCTGACCTACTTCCCCTCAAAGAAGTGACGGAGCTATTAAAAGAAAAATTTGGGGAAAAAGAGGAACAGTAATAGTAAAACAGATGAGAAAGGTAATAGAAAAGATGGACATGGAGACGTTAAGGAAAAGAGTAATTCCAGTTTTCTCTACTTAGGGACTCAGTTCCCTGCTAACACATCCACCCTCAGCTCTCACCACTTCATTTCCTCTCTATCCCCAAACCCCCCAGTGCCATTAAGTGTTCTGAGCTTCAGTCATACTGCACTGAATTTCTCTCATTTCTTCAAATGTGACAAGTCCTTCCAAGCTTCCCATTTTTTACATTTACTTGAAGCCACGGATACTGTTTGGCTTCACAAGTGAGTCAGTGGTAAAGAATTCGTCTGCCAACGCAGGAGACACAAGTTCCATTCCTGGGTTGGGAAGATCCTCTGGAGAAGGAAATGGCAACCTGCTGCAGTATTCTTGCCTGGAAAATTCCATGGACAGAGGAGCCTGGCCAGCCACAGTCCATGGGGCCACAGAGAGTCAGACATGTGCACGCGCGTGTGCGCGCGCACACACACACAGGACTTTAATACTCTGTTGAATACAAGTGGTGAGAATGGGTATCTTTGTCTTATTGCAGCTTTTGGTGGGAAGGTTTTCAGCTTCTTACTGTTGAGTATTATGTTGACTGTGGGTTTGTCGTGAATAGCTTTTATTATGTTGAGATATATTCCCTCTATACCCACTTTGGTAAGAGTTTTTCTCATGAGTGGATGTTGAATTTATCAAATGCTTTTTCTACGTCTATTGTGAGGACCAGGTGGTTTTTGTCTTTTCTTTTGTTGATGTGGTGTATCACATTGATTAATTTGTGTATGCTGAATCATCCTTGTGACCCTGGAATGAATCCAGCTTGGTCATGGTATCTAATCTTTTTTACGTGTTGTTGGATTTGGTTTGCTAATATTTTGTTGAAGATTTTTGCATCTATATTCATCAAAGATATTGGCCTGTAATTTTCTTATTTGATAGTGTCTTTGGTTTTCATTTGAGGGTGATGGAGGCTTCCTAGAGTGCCTTTGGTGGCTTCATAGAATGTGTTCCCCTCTCATCAATCGTTAGAAAGAGTTTGGGAAGTATCAGTTCTTTGTATATACTGTAGAATTCCTCTGGGAAGCATTTTAAACTGTTCCAGAAACAATCACTTACTCTGGCGTTCTAGAGGGAGTTAATTATACTGCTTTATAACACTTGCCGTGTTATGCTTAGTTACATATATCATGTACATTTCTGCTTTTCTTTTTAGTTAGATGAGGTGTCGATACCCTGTGATTTGGAATCACAGGATGATTTTTAACTGTCAGAAGGTAATTGTAGGGAAGCAGCTTTTCTCACCTATGACTTTCTCTATTGCTTGAGTGCATTTTAAAAAGCAGAGACATTTCTTTGCTGACAAAGGTCTGTATGGTCAAAGCTATGGTTTTTCCAGTTGTCATGTATGGATGTGAAAGTTGGACTGTAAAGAAAGCTAAGCACTGAAGAATTGATGCTTTTGAACTGTGATGTTGGAGAAGACTCTTGAGAGTCCCTTGGATTGCAAGATCAAACCCGTCAATCCTAAAGGACATCAGTCCAAAATATTCATTGGTAGGACTGGTGCTAAAGCTGAAGCTCCAATACTTTGGCCATCTGATGCAAAGAACTGACTGATTAGAAAGACCCTGATGCTGGGAAAGAGGTGAGAGCTGGAGGAGAAGGCGATGACAGAGGATGAGATGGTTGGATGGCATCACTGACTTGACAGACATGAGTTTGAGCAAGCTCTGGGAGATTGTGGTGGATAGGGAAGCCTGGCTTGCTGCAGTCCATGGGGTTGCAAAGAGTGGGACATGACTGAGCGACTGAACTGAACTGAATTTTTTTATTATGTTACCTTTATAATTTTGCAATCTACAGTATACCTAGAGTATTCATGTGGATTCTGTATGTACTGTCTGCCTCTTGTAGACACAGGTTCTGCATCCATGGATTCAACCAACCTAGGATCAAAAATACTCAGAAAAAAAAAATTCCAGAAAGTTCCCCAAAGCAAAATTTGAATATGCTGCAGTGGCAACTATTTTTATAGCATTTGCTTTGTATTAGGTGTTACAAGTAATCTAGACATGACTTAAAGTATATGAGAGGATGCATATAGGTTATATTCAAATATGATGACACTTTCTGCGAGGGATTTGACTTGAGTATTTTTGGAGTTTGGTATCTGTGGGGTTCTGGAATCAGTCCTCTATGGAAAAAGAGGTGGCTGTATACCCATGCTCTATACCAAGGATACGCAGAAGGTTCTGAAGAAGTCTTTAGGGGAGTGAGGAGGAATGTTGTTCTGAATTTTAAAAAAGTCTAAGGTACCTTTCCTGCAAAGTTTTACTTCGGTTTTCTTGTTGTTCCCTGCACTGCTTTCGTTCAAATCATCAGTTTGTGAAAGTGGCCTCGTTTTTGTTAAAATTACTCCGTACATTTTTTCAGCATTAATAGTTCACAGTTCTTCAGGAAACTGTTAGCATTTAGGAGTGGGTCCGAAGAATTCTGAATGTATTAGCGCTATGTTTATTTCTATAGAATTGAGCAAGATAACACAACTTAGCAGTTAGTGAGAAAGACAAAAAGAAATTAATGTTAAAAATAGATATCATAACTTTGGAAGGTGCTAGATCACCAGTTCATTTTCTGAGACATTGTTAATGGAAAGAATCAAGAATTTATATTGTTTTTCCTGTGTAAACTGAGTTTCATGGTAACCACATAGTTATTTAAGGAAACTCCTTATTAGAAGAATTCCAGATAATAAATGCAGATGGAATAAAATGATAGTATTAGCATATCACCTTTGGGCAACCCCTAAATAAATAATGGAGAATGATCACGAGGTAAATCAGGCTGGCAACACTTGAATATAATAATAAATTTGAACATCACTTTATAGGTGGGACAACCAGATTTTATGTGTGTTCTAATATGATATAGTAGGCAAGTGCATGTATTGCCTATAGTGTTTTTGCCAAATATTTGAAAATGAATCATGTCTCTAGATCTCACCACAGTTTACAAGAAATATGGGGAATTGGCTGCTGCTGCTGCTAAGTCACATCAGTCGTGTCCGACTCTGTGCGACCGCACAGACGGCAGCCCACCAGGCTCCCCAGTTCCTGGGATTCTCCAGGCAAGAACACTAGAGTGGGTTGCCATTTCCTTCTCCAATGCATGAAAGTGAAAAGTGAAAGTGAAGTCTCTCAGTTTTGTCCAACTCTTAGCGACCGCATGGACTGCAGCCTACCAGGCTCCTCCATCCATGGGATTTTTCAGGCAAGAGTACTGGAGTGGGGCGCCATTGCCTGGTCTGTGGGGAAATGGAGGAATACGTTAATTCCATAAGGAAATAGTCACCTAAGTTTAGAATATGAGAGATTCTATAGGACCAATGACTTGTTACAGATTAAATGAGATTGAAGAGATGTATCAGTCAGATACAGTGTGTGGTTCTTGTTTCTTTCCTGGTTTAGACAAACAAGTAGTAAAAGTTCCACTTGAAAGACGATTGAAATTTGAACCTGAACTATGTATTAGATAATACTGAGAAATTATTGCTAATTTTGTCACATGAGTTAATGGACTTACAGTGTCAGACTTTAAAGAAAAGTCTTTAACTGATGATGATATATTCTTTTACTATGTATAGGTGAAAAGATATGGTATCTACGATTTGCTCTAAAGTCCTCCAAGCCCCTCCACCCCCAAAGAAAAATAATTTTCTTTTCCCCAAGTATTGAAAAAGAAATGGGAGGAAAGAGATATGCAATATTATTAACTTGCATGACCATTCATTCTATAGTTATCTTTTTACTTACATACATGTTTGGAAATTTTTAGAACCAAAGGTTGAAAAGAATTAACCTAAAATTTGTGTAGCATAAAGATTTCTAGCAGCCAACATAGAAAACTAGGTCAGTAAGATAATTAATAGCACCTGTTAGAGAAGGAAATTGCAACCTGCTCCAGTATTCTTGCCTGGAGAATCCCATGGACAGAGGAGCCTGAAAGGCTACAGTCCATGGGGTCGCAAGAATCTGACCCAACTTAGCAGCTAAACCACCACCACCATACAGTAAAATGGGCTTCCCTGGGGGCTCAGTTGGTAAAGAATCTGCCTGCAGTGTAGGAGACTCAGGTTCAATCCCTCGGTCAGGAAGCTCTCCAGGAAAAGGAAGTGGCAGCCCACTCCAGTATTCTTGCCTGGGAAATCCCACGGACAAGGCAGCCTGGCAGGGTACTGTCCATGAGGTCGTAAAGAGTCAGACACGACTTAGTGACCAAACCACCGCCACCATGCAGTAAAAACAAAGCAACTGCTGGGGAAAAGCACAACTCTTCCTAATATTTATTAAGAACACAAAGGTTTCTTTGACAGTGTTCTTGAGGACACCATGTAATGTAGTGTGAAAAGAATTTTAAACCCCATCGCTTCAAGAATTGAAATCAGTTTTTTATAGCATTCCACCAAATGGCCAGTGGAATCCCATCTATGATTAATTCCAGTGAAATCAGCTTTCTGGGGAGCCAATATGACAAATTCTAAGAACCTCACTCCCTGGTAGAATTCATTAGAGATCTTCCCATCTTGATCCTTCCTCTCCTCCATTTCTGTCATGACTTCTTCCTCTAACCCTCTGTTGCAGATTAGTTAGTAT
>SJYQ01012702.1:0-20594 GCA_006410935.1 Redunca redunca | reverse complement strand
GTGCAAACAGCTCAGTGTCTGGAGTCCTCTCTGCCATCTCTTCGCTTGCCGGGGGCAGTGCCGCATGTGGACTTCCGCGTCTGCTCAGGCATAATTACAACAGTCCTCTAACTCCACGTGGAGGCTGCAGTCTGTCGATGAAGTTACTTTATAAACACAACAGTAGCAAATACAGTGATCAGTCTGTGACTTGCTCCAGCTCTCAAGCAGAGCAAGGTGCAGAAATGTGGTACCAGCTCCTGTGAGGCAATGGAAATTATTCTTTCCTACTTAAGTTCAGTTGCTTTAAGAGGTTCTGGAGACAGGATGATGCAGTGGCAGGACGCTGAGTGCACCTCCTCTCACGAAAAGCACAGCTAACTGCTGAACACATTCGGGGGAACGCACTGACTGCAACAGCCCTGCCTTATCGGGCACCACTGTAACCATCTGCATGAGTTATTTTATGACAGGAGACCCCGGTAAGGAACACAAAACTAACAAGCAACCACCAACCGAAGGTGTTTGGGAAGGGTCCAAAGGAGACACCAGGTGTCCTACCACCTCCCAGAGTCCTTCTCACTGGCATCCACCTTGGCTGAGCAATGCATGCACCACCAAGAAGGACCCTGAGTCAGAGAGACTTGCCAGAGACACCCCGGAAACTAACCACATCCCCATAAAACCCGAGGCTGCAAGCCACGTAAGAGCAGTCCTCCTGGGCTCCCTTGCCCTCCTGCTCTCCCCAGCCGCCGCTTCCCAATAGCGTCCCTTGCTTTGTCAGCACGTGTGTCTCCATGGACAGTTCATCTCCCAGTGTTAGACAAGAGCCCCCTTTTTCAAGCCCTGGAAGGGGTCCCCCTTCCTGCAACAAACCGTCATCGATTAAAAAAAAAAAAAAAAAGATTGGAACCTACTTATAGTCTCTTTGAGCCAAGAAATAGTGTCCTATTTAATATCTGCTGAGGAGTCGCTCAGTCGTGTCCGACTCTTTGCGACCCCATGGACTGTAGCCTACCAGGCCCCTCTGTCCATGGGATTTTCCAGGCAATAGTCCTGGAGTGGATTGCCATTTCCTTCTCCAGGGAAGAGGAGTAAACTGTAGAGTCACCTGAGCATTGATAAACCCATCAGCATGTTCTTGGCAGAAAAATGATAGCTTCAAGTGGAAACTTGGTTATAAGCTCTAACAGTGAAGTCTGGTTTTGTGTACCAGCATACAGCAAACTAGGCCACATAAACAAGTTTCTAGTCACGGGTTATATAATCCACATGTGTGCCCGAAACCCTAAATAAAAATAACCTCAGGAATGAGGATTTTCCCCTAAGGTAACAGCTTTTAGCCTTGATTGCTGGAATTGGAGAAGTATTCTCTGACAGAAAAATAGAAAACAAGTGTGGGGGAAGGATTTCCAAGTAACGAAGGAGAATCTCTGAAGGAGGAGGAGGGGATGAAGGAGAAAGGGAGGGCGCTGGAGTTGGGGAGGTAATTCACAGTCTGAGGTGGTTGACTCTTCCTGTAAAAGCCAGAAAGATTTCCAAAATCAGATTTACCGTCATAGACGTTATCACAGACCAGTTGCATCTTCAGAGAACGCTCCAGTCATGCTTCTGCGCAGAAAAGGCAATAGATGTGAAGTCTGGGAGGTGAGGTGGCAAATGCCTCTGTTTCCCTTTTGGACTCTGAACCATTACCTACAGAGGTTAAGAATTCTCCAGATCACTGAGTGAATTTGGTAATGACGAAGGGACCAGTACAGAGCAGCAAGATGCCTGGAACGGCAGTCCTGAGAAGGGACTCTTCGGAGACGCGAGGATCCGGTCAGGGTCAGGGCGTCCCTCGGCCCACTCACTCCTGTCCAGGGCCTGCCAGACCCGGCTCAGGAGCCCTGGGAAGTTAAGACGGAGACTGGGGGTGGTGTGTGAGCAGCGCCACACGTGTCTGTGCATCCTCGTGCAGAGATGTCACACCACCAAAGCGTAGGAAACTTATGCTTCGACGTCACTGTCATGCTTCTCAGCCCTTCGCTGATCATCCTTAAGCCACCAATTAGAGCACTTCCTCTTCCTTACAGAGCTACTGACGTTGGAACCTCATGAAAGCTATAGTCATTCCCCAGTAATAATAATAAATATAATGACATTAATAGTCAACACTCCTTGAGTACTTAGCGAATGCCAGACACCCTTCAGTTCAGTTCAGTTGCTCAGTCATGTCCAACTCTTTGCAACCCCATGGACTGCAGCACGCCAGGCCTCCCTGTCCATCACCAACTCCCAGGAGCTTGCTCAAATTCATATCCATTGAGTTGGTGATGCCATCCAACCATCTCATCCTCTGCTGTCCCCTTCTCCTCTCACCTTCAATCTTTCTCAGCATCAGGGTCTTTTCCAATGAGTCAGTTCTTTGCATCAGGTGGCCAAAGTATTGGAGTTTCAGCTTTAGCATCAGTCCTTCCAGTGAATATTTAGGACTGCTTTCCTTTAGGATGGACTGGTTGGATCTCCTTGCAGTCCAAGGAATTCTCAAGAATCTTCTCCAACACCACAGTTCAAGAGCATCAGTTCTTCTGTGCTCACCTTTCTTTATAGTCCAACTCTCACATCCATACATGACTACTCAAAAAATCATAGCTTTGACTAGACAGACCTTTGTCGGCAAAGCAATATCTCTGCTTTTTAATATGCTGCCTAGGTTGGTCATAGCTTTTCTTCCAAGAAGCAAGCATCTTTTAATTTCATGACTGAAATCACCATCTGCACTGATTTTGGAGCCCCAAAGAATAAAGTCTGTCACTGTTTCCATTGTTTCCCCATCTAGGAAGCACCCCTGGGAGCGTTTTATTTATAAACTGCTTATTCCTATAAGGTAGATAGTATCATAATTCTTGGATTCTAAGACGTATTTTGTCACATATTCTTGTCTTTGTAATCAGAACACATCTTGCAGTAAAGGGCACTTTATAGTCACTGCTAGACCACAGTCATGATGTGGTTGTCTTTGCTTCTGCACACACAAATTTGGTCAGAGCTGTTTATTTTGTTGCTTTAGTTGAGTTATTTGCATCACAGTTACTACATGCTCTCTTTTTCTTTCTTCAGGGTTTATAAAATAATGACGGCTTGTAGTGAGTGGCATGCCGCGTTCAATGAACTGCAATATTATCTTTGGAACTAATGTTACAGAGTTTAAGCTCAAACTGCTTGTAGGGTAAGGGAGTTAGAGAAGGCGAGGTTCAGAAAAAGAACCAGATCGGCACTGTACAGGAACAGATCCCCTTTAATGAGGCAGAAGGGGCAGCAGTCAGATTAGTGAGCTGCTGCACTAACCCAAGAAAAGAGTAAGTATATATAGGCGTGTATGTGGAAATCTACTGTCTTAAGGGGCCTTGTTCTTCTCCGGGGTTGTTTGGACTGGTTATTTCTTAAAAGGCTGGGACAAGGAATTCTGGAGATCAGCCAGAGGCTGGACCGGCTGGGAGCTGGGCGTAATCAACCTAATGTCCTTTTTTTTTTTTTCTTTGGGTGAGAGAGTTCATTGTTTTGCATAGAATGGTGGGGAGGACCCAGAGGGGAGTTTTAACTCCAGCCTATTTTGAGCCATGTAACTTTCCTTCACTGCTCATTTCAGAACAAGCCAATAAATTGAGAGATGACGAGTTGTTGGGGCAAACGAATAGTGAGTGACTTTAGCTGCAAAGCCAGCAGACTGAAGATGGACTAGCATCCCAAAAAACCATGCTCTCTGAGTTAGAGGTCAGGCTTCTTGTCTACTAGATGGGAGGCGGTGTAGCTGGTTGTTGCTTCTCTCAGTGTCCCAGTCCTTCGTTCTTGCAACTCTCCTCATAGGTTAGGTCATGATCTCCTGTAAACTTCCATCAAGACAAACGTTATTCTCCGTTCTGCAACTTTTTCTCTCTCTATGAATGGAAAGTGTCATAACTTTAAAAATCAGAGCCTTGAGGATGGGCTCTCCTGTATCTTTCTGGCTGCAAGGAACAATCTTTTGGTGATTGCTGTGCTGTGTCAAGTCTCTTCAGTCGTGTCCAACTCTCTGTGACCCCATGGACTGCAGCCCGATAGGCCCCTCCATCCATGGCATTTCCCAAGCAAGAATACTAGAGAGGGTTACCATGCCCTCCTCCAGGGGATCTTCCTGACCATGGGATTGAACCCACAGCTCTTATGTCTCCCACAGGCAACTGAACTGAACTGTCCAGTACGCTATTCTGCCAGACAAAGTAGAGAGGGACGTACAACACTTCATTCACAAGGGCACCCCTAACAGAGAGAGATGAGCCCAAGTTTACCTTTACAAATGCCCAACACAGGAGTTGCTATTTCTCTAAAAGCTAAATTCCTGTGAATGACTTCTTTCCACTGCCCCCGGATACGGTTAAGGAGACCTGCAGAGGGAAAGGGCCATGGTCAAAGGTCACTGGTCCTCCTGAGGAAGCCATGGAGAGTGCCCACTCCCAGGTGTGGATGCTGTGGGGGGAGCACCTCTATGCTGATGCAGCGTGTCGGGGGTGGGCCATAATGTCCACTGGCAAAGCCATTTAGCCCGGTCTATGATAAACAGAGCGGTAATCCCCGAAGAACAGACAGATGTGCTTTGTGACCCACTGTGACACTGTGCAGTTCCCGTGCTCAGCAGCCGCACTTTGATCAGGAACGTGTTGGCGTGTGTCAGCCAGAATCCTGCACGTGGACCTATTTCTGCTCCAAGAGCAAGGACAGCTCATCACTGCCTGAGAGAGGGGGGCAGGCCTCAGGAAACCAGCCTGTTAGTTAACTGCAGATCAGCCTCTTCTTTAAAAAGGCCATTGTAACTTAACACACAGTAAAATAACTTCTTACAGAATCAATCATTTAAATTTTGGACAGGTAGCTATTAAGAAGGGGGCTTTCCTGGTGGCTTAGATGGTAAAGAACCCTCCTGCAATGCAGAAAACCCAGGTTCAATCCCTGGGTTAGGAAGATCTCCTGGAAGAGGGCATCACAACCCACTCCAGAATTCTTGCCTGGAGAATCCCATGGACAGAGGAGACTGGCGGGCTACAGTCCTTGGGGTTATAAAGAGTCAGACATGGCTGAACAAGTAACACTTTCTTTTCACTTCATCCTTTTTAAAGAATTAAATGGACTTCTAGCAGCACATAGGAAGTGTGGTGTATACAACCAAATGGCAGATACACCTCAGCCCAGCACGAAAGCCTCCGGAGCCCAGGTGGTGTGGGGACCCAGGCAGGATGGCATTACCCGTGAAGCTGGGGAGTCTCTGGGAAACGCCAGTTTCCTCAGGTTTTGGTCTATTTCATCTACGGGAAATAAGTGCTACCCTGTTGCATACACTCCTCTCCACAGGCATCTTGACCAGTACGTTTCCATCCTAGGTCCTAATGTTTGAGAAAAATGTTACTTGGAGGGGGATGGAGCATTTGATTTAAAGTGCTTCATTTGTCCCACTGTTTTGTAAGGGAACAAGGTAAGGTGCTACCTCAGATCAGAGATGGTGTTTTCACTTAAACAGCAGCTGCACCACAGGAAAACAACCCATAGAACCACTCTGGTATGAGAACTACTGAATTTGGATTGCGTTTCTTTCCAGTTCCTAACAGACCAATGCAGGTAGAAAGATGAATCCTTTAACAAGGCGTGTCTCTCCCACACCGAGTCAAAGTAGCTTTACTACCACCATATACTAGACAATGTATGCCTGTAATATTTATGTTGCCAATTAAAAAATTGCATCCGCACCTAGTCCCTTCCATCTGTGGATCTTAACATCTTAACATGCATTCATCCAGCGTACTGTGTAAATGGCTGTAGCTCGTTGGAATTTAAAGGTGTATCTTCCAAGGAGACCTGGAGACCTCCCATAGCCTTCCACTTCGGGGTCCAGCTGCCCACATGCCCCCCTACCTCTCTGGGAGCATAGCCCCACTCTCCACCAGCTGCCTCCCGAATGCCCCTGGGGCCTCAGCGGTCCCTCACTCCATGGGTCTCCCTCAAGTTCTCAACTGTCACACATGTGTTTCTCTTCTCCTTTTGATGGTTTTCTGGCTTCCAGATTGTGACGAATCATAAAGAGATTAAACCCAGACGAAACCTGTCTTTCATTACACTTTGCTCAGGTTGAAATGTTATTTTTGGGCGTCTGTGGAATCAGAGTAAACTATGACCCAAACTGAAGCTGATCTGGGCCCACCCTCTCCCATGCCCACGCTGCACATCAGCTGTCTTTTGTCCCCTGGCCTTGTGTTGGTCTCAGAGGCCAGCTTGCCCCCAAGGTTTACAAAAACATGACTTGGCTCCCTCTCAGTGTGAAGCACAGCCCACACCTGAACCAGCACCTCTGCCTCAAGCTGCAGGTGACGGACGAGGAGGACGGGAAACCTCACCAGCCTGGGGCTCTGAGGTGGAGAGTGGTCCTTAACCCTCACCAGGTGGCTGTTTAGTCAGTCAGAGACGATCCGCGAAGCTTAGATTAGCGGAGCATAGAGCAAGGTTGAAGTCAGGTTAAAAAATTACCAAGGAAAACGAAAGCTCCAGAAAGACAATCAGAAAGGGGCACCAGAAGTTGCTCCAAGGAGAAAGGAGCAGAGACAGCAAAGCTGGGGAGCAGAGTGCTGGGCCGGCAGGAGCGCTGGGGCCACGCAGGTCCAGCGGGGACCCCGGGGGCTGCTCCCCACGGCACTGACCACAGCCCTTCCCAAGTGCGAGGCGGCACTCATGGTTGGCCCTGTTGACTTACAGCTCAGGAACCAGGGATGTGGAGAAGCACCCCCTGGGGCCCCTGTGCCTTCATGGATCAGAAGGGAAACCTGCACACATCCCTTTGGCCCAAGATACCACAACACTGCAGCTGAGGTTATAAAATTACGAGTGTTTCAACCTGAGGATCTGTTAGTCTGCTCCCGGCACTTCTGCCCGGTGTGGGAGTCCTTCCTTCCCCTCCTTCACCCTTCTCTCCTGCCCCAGGACATGACCTGCGTGGGCCACAGCATACTCCAGGCTCTACTGGGTGCAGCCCCCAGGAGCCCTGGCAGGGGAAAGAAGGAGAGGAATTCAAGGTACTTGGACCCCTGGCTTCCTCCCTACGAGCTTAGCCTCCATCCAGCAAAGGCCCCCTCAAGGTAATAGTATGTGCCTGGTCTCAAAGCTGCTCCTCCCTGCAGGCAGAGGGGTGTGACCATCTGCCTGGCAGTCCCCAGTGACGCGTCAGCCCTGGGGTTTCCTGAAACGCTGGCACCTTCGGATCCATCCTTTCACGAAACCCTCGTGTCATCTGGGATGTGGTGTGTCCTCTCCTCCTAGCTGGGACCACAGTGATGCGTGCTCCTTCTGATGGCCCATTCCACTCTTAGAAGATGATCCACAGTCCTCTAAACCCAGATACGGCAGCATGAACAGGTCCTGAAACCCTGTACCCTGAGATTTCGAAGGTGAATTCCAGGTGACTCGTGGCTCAGAAGTGATTTTTCCAGCTCTTTGCTCCCTATCACATCTCACTGTTTTAGACTTTTTAATTAAACTTCCACTCCAATTCTATTATTTGGTAAAAAGAATCACATTGATGTGAAGGTGCAAAACACATTTTATGTCATTTGTGGAATGTCCTTGTTTGTACATTCTCTGTCAATTAGCAAAATAATGAGGAGCATGGAACTGAGCGTTATATATGCCTGGCATTTCTCCAAGGACTTTATATCCATTCTCTCTTCCAGACCTCATGAGAGCTCCCTGGGGTGAGTTCCATAAGTACTGCATCAGCATCTTACATGGGGGGAAACTGAGGCTGGAGGAGGTATATAATCACACAAAGACATAGCTGGTTAATTGTGTATTTGGGGTAACCAAGGCCAATAGCTGCCTGTTCGGCAGCCTTGCTAATCCTTGGTGGTTTATGTATTGAATATTTGAAGTGGTATTTTGTACACCTAATGGGGCATGACAAACCACCCCAAAACTCAGTGATTGAAAGCAACCATTTGTTATCTTCTTCCACTTGAGGACTTGGCCACTGCAGGCCGAGTCCTCAAGTGGCCAAGACATCATCTCTGAGCCTGTTCTTTGGACAGAGTGGACACCAATTCGAGTACAGGACACAGCAAGAATTTTCCCATCCAGAAAATTACCCTGGCAAGTTGCTAATTCGACTTGCCTCTGATTTATTAAAGCCAAAGCATTATCATTTAATGTGAAAAAAGTTGAGACATTTCATTTTTAAAAGCTACCTGAGGCCTAGGTCAACCACAGCTTCTCTTAAAACTGAAGGAGGTGGTTGAGATTTTAGGTCAAATAATTATCAAAGAAATGACTGAGTGCTGACAATTTTATTTTCCAAAGTGAAAGCCAGATTAAATAAATGAAAATAAATCTTTAAAGAAATCAAAGCAAGATATATATCTTCTTTACCTAAAATATTGGCCCAGATGTTTATTTTCATTTTAAAGAAGACTGGCTTACATACAGTGTGTGTACTTTTCAAAGTAGGTCTTCCCTCATAGCTCAGTTGGTAAAGAATCTGCCTGCAATGCAAGAGACCCTGGTTCGATTCCTGGGTGGGGAAGATCCGCTGGAGAAGGGATAGTGTATCTACTCCAGTATTCTTGGGGTTCCCTTGTGGCTCAGCTGATAAAGAATCTGCCTTCAAAATAGGAGACCTGGGTTGGGAAGATCCCTTGTAGAAGGGAAAGGTTACCCACTCCAGTATTCTGGCCTGGAGAATTCCATGGGGTCACAAAGAATCAGACGCAACCGAGTGACTTTCAGTTTCATGCTTATCAATCATTTTTTAAAATATTTTTATTTCAGCAGCTGCTGTGGTCCTCATGTTCTGGTAAGAATAATTCCATTTTGGAAGAATCGAATGAAATCTTGGATGATGATTTATTCTCCAGAAGAGTAGATGAATTTAATTGTACAGAAATGGAAAAGTAACAGTTAATGCTAACTTATCCACTGGGCTTCCCTGGTGACTCAGATGGTAAACAATCTGCCTGCAATGCAGGAAACTGGGTTCTATCCCTGGGTTGGGAAGACCCCTGGAGAAAGAAATGGCAACCCACTCCAGTATTCTTGCCTTGAGAATTCCATGGACAGAGGAGCGTGGCAAGCTGCCATCCATGAGTTTGCAAAGAGTCAGACATGACTGAGCGACTAATAGACATACAATCTATCCACTGCAGTCAACAACAGATGACAGCTAGCTAAGACCTCAAAGACTGGGAGCCCAGTATCTTAAACAAGAATCTCCACCTTCTCAGTAAATAAAGGTCTCATTGCAAATGGCCCAGTGGCCTTCCACTCTCATGTTACTGAAGGACTGTCGCATGGATTAGGAATGTGCTTTTCAGGAGATGAACATTTATAAACACGCCCTGAGGGTCAAGTTCTGTTGAGTGTCTGAGGTACAGGAAGCCTGGAATTTCAGGGGACAGACAGCACTGCTAGCTGTAATTGTGGGGTTTTGCCTCTCAAGAGATATGATCGTCTCCCTCTCCGGCCAATTGTAGGGCTTGTGGAAGTCCAGAACATGCCCGAGGGTTGCCTCCACCTCTCTCCTCACTCCCTGGGCTCCTCTTTCTCCAACTGAGGCTTCTGTGCTGCTTCCAGGGACTCTAATGTGGGAATTCAGCATCTCCCCAGGTTCCACATTTGAAATGTTTTCCTTCATGAGCTTGATCACCTTCATAGAAGCTATTGTGAAACAGATGTGAGATCACGAGAACCCCACAGTATGTGTGAGCTAAGAGAGCAGATAACCCGGGGATGAAATGACATCACGGAACTTCCCCGGATGTGCCTGATCCTGGGCCCTCCCCATCCTGCTCTGGCCTCTCCACACCCCTGCTCAGCCTCCCCTTCTCGCTTGGGTACTGACTTGTTTTCCTCCAATAGTCAGGACCACATTCTCCTCCCCTGAAGCTTTGGCACCATCTTTTTTAAAACTGAAGCATAGTTAATTTACAACTACGTGTTGTGTTAGTTTCAGATGTACAGCAAGGTGACTCATTATAGGTATACATACATCCATTCTTTTTCAGATTCTTTCCCGTTATAGATTATTACAAGATATTGAATATAATTCTCCATGCTAGATTGTAAATCCTCATTGTTTATCTACTTTATACATGGTAATTTGCATCTGTTAATCCCAAATTCCCAATTTATCCCTCCCCCTGCTTTTCCCCTTTGGTACATGACTTTGTTTCCTATGTCTATGAGTTTATTTCTGTTTTGTAAATAAGTTCATTTGTATCTTTTTCTAGATTCTATGTATAAGTATTATCATATGGTATTTGTCTTTTTCTATGACTTCATTCAATCTGATCACCTCTAGTTCCATCCATGTTGCTGCAAAAGGCATTATTTCATTCTTTTTCATGGTTGAGTAATATTCCACCATGTATGTACCATATCTTCTTTATCCATTTATCTGCCCATGAAAACTTAGGTTGCTTCCAGGTCTTACCTGCTGTAAACTGTGAACATTTGACTGCATACATCACTTTGAATCAGAGTTTTGGTCTTTTCTGGATATCTGACATCTAGATATTTCCAACTGAGAATTCTCTCCCTGGAAGAAATTCTTCTATAAGCTATAAAATATTATATATTTTATATTTAAATTTNNNAAGGCATGAGCAATAAAAAATAAGATGTTTTATTATTAGTGATTCCTTACAGCAGGGAAATTTATTGATTTAATATATACAAGTATGGCAAGTATGTATACATATATATGAATGTGTATAATTAGGGGACTGTGTGATGACTTTTCTTTTTCTACTATCTGTTAATATATTTGGTAACAAGACTGTTTTAGAATAACAAGTAACGTTGCTTAAAAATACTAGATATAATTTTTAAATTGATGGTGATGAATCTAAAATTGATAGTTAGGCCCAGGGCCTTATGATTACTTTGTTTGAACAAGTTACTAGACTAAATGTTGCCTCCAGGTCTCTGGGGGCTCCTCAGGTGGCACAGAGGCAAAGAACCCATCTGCCAATGCAGGAGACATAAGAGATTAGAGTTCGGTCCCTGGATTGGAAAGATTCCCTGGAGGAGGGCATGATAACCCACTCCAGTATTCTTGCCTAGAGAATCCCATAGACAGAATCCCTGCAGCCATGTTACCCCTGGCTACAGTCCATGGGGTAACAAAGAGTTGGACACAACTGAGCATGCATGCTCACCAGGGCTCTGGAGAAAATGTCGGGTGTGGATGTCATGTCCCCTCGAGCAGAGTGATGACACAGTGTCGCATGCTGACGAGGAGCACAGGTGCGGAGTCATGAGGGTGTGACTCTCGGTGGTACATCCCCTACCGTCCGACCACCAGTGGCCTAAGAGCCTCCCCATACAAAGGCTAGAGATGAACCAAAAGAACAGGCCACACTTTCGGAAAACTCACCGAACAATGAAGAACGCTGCTGGAAAGGCCTTCCTCAACTTAGTGCTGACACAACACTGTCTGCATAGACATGTTGCAGGCCATCCGGTCAACCGTGACAGCTGCACTCCTGAGGGTGTGTCCCCCAGGAAAGCACTCCATCCCTGGGAGGATTCCTTCCTGCCTCGATGTGTTGAGGGTGAGGTAGGGTGTCTTTGATGGGACCCTCCCCTCCATAGCGCTGCTCTTACTGCAGAGAGCCCACAGGAAACAAAGTCTAGTCTGCTACAGGGTGACACAGTGCATTACTCATACCAGCCATCCTGGGTCTTGACTCACTGTATGATCTAACACCATGAGAATCGCCCTGTATTACAAGAAACCAAGTGGCATGAAACAACTTTGCTTCTCGCTCATCAGCGTGAACAAACAGGACCTATCCCAAGAAGCAGCCAAAGTAGCTTAAGGAAAATTTTAAGATTTTTTTGTACTCCTAGTTACCAATAAGGAGATAGATCATTAGTAAACTAAAAATGCATCCTTCAGGGGAAAAAATAATAAGACATAGTGACATTTGAAACAGAATTATGAAAATAAACATTTCAGTGGGTAGTACAAATAATCAAAGAAGACTAAGTATCTCTTATGAAAGGAAAAATAATGAAGGTTTTGAGAATGTAGATCACAAAAAAAGAGAGAGATAATAAATACAGACAAAAGGATATTAACTCCAGGGAGAGTCATGGGGCCACAGTCCATCCAGTTGGGAAAGGAGAAAACAGAGAAGATGCGGGGAAGGAAAACACTAAGAGAAATAATAGAAGAAAATTAGTCTTTGTTGAAGAAATGCAGGTGTCTCCAGACGCCTGGGGCAGAATAAATCTTACAAGATTTACAGAGCTCTAAAGGAAGTCTCAAGATGAAAATTATAAAGGCTTCTAAAGAATCAAAATCAGTTGCGCAAAGGAAGACTCAGGCTAACACCCAACCTTTCAACAGAAGCACTGAGACCAGAGGGCAACCATGTTTCCATCCATATGTCTTAGAGCAAAGTCTGGAAGAACATCCATAAAACCTGCCGGAGCTCAGGCAGTAAAGAGGAGACTCACTTTTTCCGTTCTATCTTGCTATTGTTTTAATTTTTACAATAATCTTTTATTACCTTTTAATTCAATTATTTTAAAAGAAAACATTAACCCTGGCAGCAGTGAATAGAATTGATTGCTGGGGAGAGACTTGAAGCTGTTAAATCAATTAGAAGGTCATTATGAAAGTTGCCAGAACGAAACAAAGGGAGAAAAAATCTAGAGACATAGAAAGGAGAGGCCATATTCAAAGAACATTTCACAAATATGTTTGATGATTTGGTGAGTCACTGAAACTAAGAATAAGGTCTCTAGAAAAGGCCTTCAGATGTTTACCTTGACTTTGAGCTCCAGGGAAAGCATTCTCCTGAAAGATCTGGCCTGGTCCAACATGGAGGTGGAGCTGGGAAGGGTGTCGGTGCATGACAGCTGGGCCCTGGGCGGGGGCAGGCCAACAGAGTGTGGTGCCTGAGTCCCAGGGGAAGCTCCGCTGCTCAGGGACCAGGAGCCAGTGCCGGGAGAGGTCAGAGGGGGACAAGTATGGGGAGCTTGATGTCACAGCTAAAGACAGGCGTTTTCAACAGTGGGGAAGGCTTTGCCACATCAGAAGTGAAGTGAAGTCACTCAGTCGTGTCCGACTCTTTACGACCACAGAGACTGTAGCCTACCAGGCTCCTCAGTCCATGGAATTTTCCAGGCAAGAGTACTGGAGTAGGTTGCCATTTCCTTCTCCAGGGGATCGTCCCAACCCAGGGATGGAACCCGGGTCTCCCATATTGCAGGCAGACGCTTTACCGTCTGAACCACCAGGGAAGCTCACATCAGAAAGAAGAGTATAAATGCAAGTTTTGGCCCCAGACAATGAGAAATTTCAGATGAATAAATATGTGAATGATCAAATAGTCTTTGACTCAACTAAATACAGAGTTTCAGAGAATAACAAGGAGAGACAAGAAGGCCGTCTTCAATGAACAATGCAAAGAATTAGAGGAAAACACAGAAGGAAAAAAGCTAGAGATCTCTTCAGGAAAGTTGAAAATATCGAGGGAACATTTCACCCAAAGATGGGCACAATAAAGGACAGAAACAGTAGACCTAGTAGAAGCATAAGAGATCAAGAAGAGATGGAAAGAATACACGGGATAACTGTACAAAAAAGATCTTAATGACCCAGATAAACACGACAGTGTAGTCACTCACCCAGAGCCAGACGTTCTGAAGTGTGAAGTCAAGTGGGCCTTAGGAAGCTAGTGGATGTCAATAAAGCTAGTGGATGCAGTGGAATTCCAGTAGAGCTATTTAAAACCCTAAAAAATGATGCTACTGACGTGCTGCACTCAATATGTCGGCAAATCTGGAAGACCCAGCAGTGGCCACAGGACTGGAAAAGGTCAATCCTTATCCCAATTCCCAAGAAGGGTAGTACCAAAGAATGTGCTAACCATCAGACTTTCGTACTCATCTCCTATTCTAGTAAGGTCATGCTTAAAATCTTGCCTGGTAGGCTTCAGCATTTTGCAAACCAAGAACTTCCAGATGTCCAGTCTGGGTTTAGAAAAGGCAGAGGAACCAGAGATTAAATATCCCACATTCACTGGATCATAGAGAAAGCAAGGGAATTTCAGAAAGACATCTACCTCTGTTTCATAGACTATGCTAAAGCCCTTGGCTGAATGAATCACAACAGACTGTGGAGAACTCTTAAGGAGATGGAAATACCAGACCGTCTTACCTGTCTCCTGAGAAACCTGTATTAAGAGTCAAGAAGCAACAGTTAGAACTCTGCACAGAACAGCTGACTGGTTCGGGATTGAGAAAGGAGTTTGACAAGGCTGTTTGCTGTCATCCTGTTTATTTAACTTATACACTGAGCACATCATGAGAAATGCTGGGCTGGATGAGTTACAAGCTGGAATCAAGACTGCCGGGAGAAACATCAACAACCTCAGATATGTGGATGATACCACTCTAATGGGAAAGCAAAGAGAACTAAAGAGCCTCTTGATGGGGGTGAAAGAGCAGAGTCAAAAGGCTGGCTTAAAATTAAATATTAAAAAAACTAAGATCATGGCATCAGGCCTCATCACTTCATGGGAAGTAGAAGGGGAAAATGCAGAAGCAGTAACAGATTTCCTCTTCTTGGGCTCTAAAATCACTGTGGATGGTGGCTGTAGCCATGAAATCAGAAGACTGCTTCTTGGCAGGAAGGCTATGACAAACCTAGACAGTGTGTTGAAAGGTAAGGACATCACTTTGCTGACAAAAGGTCCATATACTCAAGGCTATGGTCTTTCCAGTGGTCATGTACGGTTGTGAGAGCTGGGTGGTAAAGAAGGCAGAATGCCAAAGAATTGATGCCTTTGAACTGTGGTGTTGGAGAAGACTCTTGGGAGTCCCTTGGACAGCAAGGAGACCCAACCAGTCCATCCTAAAGGAAATCAACCCTGAATACACATTGGAAGGACTGATGCTGAAACTGAAGCTTCAATATTTTGGTCACCTGATTTGAACAGCCAACTCATTGGAAAAGACTCTGATGCTGGGAAAGATTGAGGGCAGTAGGAGAAGAAGGTATAAGGGGATGAGATGGCTGGATAGCATCACCAATGCAATGGACATGAACTTGGGCAAACCCCGGGACATGGTGAGGGACAGGGAGGCCTGGCATGCTGCAGTCCATGGGATCTCAAAGAGCTGGACACAACTGGGTGACTAAACAACAACAAATAGTCTTATGTAATATGTTGCATGGTTCATCAGGCTGTCTGAACGTGGGCATCTCTTCAGGACTGAGGGTCTATGACCATCTTAAGACAGACAAGGGTAGAAACCTTTTTCTGGCTGACACACTCACCAGACTTTCAGTCAGAGGCAAACCCTGAGGGGTGGGTCTCCAAGGCTCCTGGCTGAGGTCAGACCACATCCAAGGGTGCCCGGTCCCCTGGTGCAGGACCCAGGGACCAAAGCCAGCAGGAGAGGACCAGAACCAGAAAGGGGAAGCAGGGGTCAGATGACATTGGAACTGCAGCCCTGGGGTCCTCTCAGCCCTCCTCAGTCCTCCTATTATAAGTGGTCACCCGCTTAATGCTTCCTATAAAGGGCAGTGTTAATCACTTATGTTCCTAAGATCTACAATCTATAAAAAATTCACATGGATGGATTCCTTTTATTTCTTTTTCTGCTCTGATTGCTGTGGCCAAAACTTCCAAAACTATGTTGAATAGTAGTGGTGAAAGTGGGCACCCTTGTCTTGTTCCTGACTTTAGGGGAAATGCTTTCAAGTTTTCACCATTGAGGATAATGTTTGCTGTGGGTTGGTCATATATAGCTTTTATTATGTTGAGGTATGTTCCTTCTATTCCTGCTTTCTGGAGAGTTTTTATCATAAATGGATGTTGAATTTTGTCAAAGGCTTTCTCTGCATCTATTGAGATAATCACGTGGCTTTTATTTTTCAATTTGTTAATGTGGTGTACTACATTGATTGATTTGTGGATATTGAAGAATCTTTGCATCCCTGGGATAAAGCCCACATGGAAGCAACCTAAATGTCCATCAGCAGATGAATGGATAAGAAAGCTGTGGTACATATACACAATGGACTATTACTCAGCCATTAAAAAGAATACATTTGAATCAGTTCTAATGAGGTGGATGAAACTGGAGCCTATTATACAGAGTGAAGTAAGCCAGAAAAAAAACAACACCAATACAGTATACTAACGCATATATGTGGAATTTAGAAAGATGGTAATGATAACCCTGTATGCAAGACAGCAAAAGAGACACAGATGTATAGAACAGTCTTTTGGACTCTGTGGGAGAGGGAGAGGGTGGGATGATTTAGGAGAATGGCATTGAAACATGTATCATATCATATATGAAATGAATCGCCAGTCCAGGTTCGATGCATGATACAGGGTGCTCAGGGCTGGTGCATTGGGATGACCCAGAGGGATGGTACAGGGAGGGAGGTGGGAGGGGGGTTCAGGATGGGGAACATGTGTACACCCGTGGCGGATTCATATTGATGTATGGCAAAACCAATACAATATTGTAAAGTAAAAAAATAAATAAAATTTCAAAAAAATAAAAATACTATGAAGATATTCCAAAATACAGTATCTATGCTTCAAAAAAAAATTCACATGGAGAAGACCGACATTGTTTTATCTGTATTATGATGAAAGACAACTGTGTCTCTCAAACAACGTAACAGGAGAGGTGCTTCCTTCATAGTTGTTAGGTTTTCTCATTTTCATTGAACATGTTTTCTCTTCTAAATGTCTCTAGTATGTGTTACTAACATCACGTGCCTGGTTCTAATCATTTACTATCCCTGTGTTGTCATTTTTAGATCTTACACATTTATTCTTCCCTCTAGAGTATATACCATCCCTGGTGGCTCACATGGCAAAGAATCTGCCTGCAATGCAGGAGAGCTGGGTTTGATCCTTGGGTTGGGAAGAGCCCCTGGAGAAGGGAATGGCTACCTACTCCAGCATTCTTGCCTGGGATATCCCATGGACAGAGGAGCCTGGCAGGCTACATTCCATGGGGTCACAAAGAGTTAGACAAGACTGGGTGACTAACACTGGAGTATATGATCCACACTTTATGCTCCTTTTAACCCTCTAGAGCCCCTAGAACAGTGTCTAAAACATAATAGGCTTTTTCCTGCTAATTGTCATCTATTTCATTATCTTAAGATAAAGACTGCTGAGAAATATTCATAATACTATTTCCCTGTGGAGATTTTTGTATTTTTAACATATTTTAATGTACCTAAGAGCTCTTGGTTTTTCATAAGGATTTCTTAATTAGGAAAGTCTATTACCATTTAACAGATGGATAAACTAAGGTTCAAAGAATTCAATGACTTTTTCCAAAAACTTCAGTATTAGCACTTCAGTCTCGATTTCTTGCTTCACTGGGTTCTCTTCCTACTATCTGAGCTGCTATTTACTTTCTGGAATAATTGAGATTCAGGAAATTAAACTTCATGTCATAGGCCAAGGGTTCTCAGGAGGTGGGGGTCGGGGTAGGGTCGGGGGGATGTTGGAGTGTGTGCATATATCACGCTGCAGTGTGTCATCACAACGGAGAGAAGCTGTTTGTGGCACATGAAAACATCCCAACACTGGAGTCAGGAAAGTGAGGGACAACCGGGTGGGACACCCAAGTGCTGCTCATCCCCAGTGGAGAGACTCAGCAAGGTTAGGCAAACAAAGGGATTGTAGTCACCCTGCAACTCCCTGACAAATAATCTTCCCTATGATCTGTAACAAAATCTGCAAAATAGGCATTGAACACTTTTAGCCATTATCCTTTTTTTAACTGAAGTCTAGTTGATTTACAGTGTTGGTTAATTTCTGCTAAACAGCAGAGCGATTCAGCTATACACATACACATTCTTTTTTATATTCCTTTCCACTGTGGTTTATCCCAGGATATTTAATACAGTTCCCTGTGCTCTACAATAGGACCCTGTTGTTTGCCACTATTCTTAAAAATACAGTAAGCACATGAGGGCTTCCCTGTTGGCTCAGACAATAAAGAATCTGCCTGCAAAGTGGGAGACTACATATGAAAGACAAATGTCCAAAAACTGGTCTCAGAGAATGTACGTTACAGGAGGTGACAGAGCAAAGGCAGTGGGCTCAGCCCACAGTCCAGGCTCGTGTTCTTTCTATAGAAAAACACAACCAGTGCATCACCCCATAAATAATCCCATGAGCAGCATGTGTGTAATTTCCAAGACATGAAAGACTTGCTCCTTGGAAGAAAAGCTTTGACCAACCTAGACAGGGTATTAAAAAGCACAGACATCACTTTACTGACAAAGGTCCGTATAGTCAGCTATGGTTTTTCCGGTAGTCGTGCACAGATGTGACAGTTGGACCATAAAGAAGGCTGAGCGCCACAGAACTGATGCTTCTGAACTGTGGTGCTTGAAAAGGCTCTTGAGAGTCCCTTGGACAGCAAGAAGATCAAACCAGTCAATCCTAAAGGAAATCAACCCTGAATATTCATTAGAAGGACTGATGCTGACGCTGAAGCTCCAATACTTTGGCCACCTGATGCAAAAGAGCTGATTCATTGGAAAAGAGCTTGATGAAGGCAGGAGGAAAAGGGGACGACAGAGGATGAGATGGTTGGATGGCACCACCGACTCAATGGACATGAGTTTGAGCAAACTTCAGGAGACAAAGAAGGACAGGGAAGTCTGGCGTGCTGCAGTCCATGGGATAAGAGTCAGACACGTCTGAGTGACTAGATGACAACAAAAAGGACTCCAAGCACCTCAGAGTCAGTTAAAGACTTCACTTCAACCAGGTTGTTTGTGAGTCCCTCCTGATGTGCCTTCATAAAAGGAGAGTCAGGTAGAACTGCCCTGAGTCTTAAGGGGAGAAGCTTTCTGCTCCTCTTTATTGGAGTATTACATTCAATCATTGAATTTCCCCAATATGCTTACTCTCCTGCTTCCCTCACAAAACACCCCTGACTTCAGTTTATTCTTTAACCCAAATGAATGCCCTTTGCCCTTTCAGCAAAACAAAAGGAAACCACTGGCTACAGAGGCTTTCCTTCCCATCCCCTCACCCCACCCCCACCCCCGGCCAGGTTGCAGGAAACCTTGCAGCAAGCACTCTTGGCATTTAAGGTGTGAAACTTCCCATCTGATTCCCTCTCCCATTATCACCTCCCTGTATTAGCTTCTAAAATGCTTAGTGTTGACATACGTTTCCTAGAGGCTAGCATCTACAACTGGAGAAGGCAGTGGCACCCCACTCCAGCACTCTTGCCTGGAAAATCCCATAGACGGAAGAGCCTGGTAGGCTACAGTCCATGGGGTCGCCAAGAGTCAGACACGACTGAGCGGCTTCACTTTGACTTTTTACTTTCGTGCATTGGAGGAGGAAATGGCAGCCCACTCCAGTGTTCTTGCCTGGAGAATCCCAGGGATGGCGGAGCCTGGTGGGCTGCCATCTATGGGGTCGCACAGAGTCGAACACGACTGAAGCGACTTAGCAGCAGCAGCAGCAACATCTACAAACTGTCCTTACTGCAGACATTTCTTAAAATGAGATGCCTCTGGGAATTTTTTTGTGCTGTTTAGGTGAGAATGCAAAAAGAAGGAGCATTTGAGACAGGAGAAAGCAGCCCTCACCTACAGCCCTTAACATGTTCGCCATGACAAATCTTTGACTCCATCAATTGATAAAATGTTTTCAAACATTGGAACAACTCTTCCACATTTAATTTTCACTTAGCAGTTCTGGGAATGTGTTACTTTGCTTTCTGCTCATCTGGATATGGAGCACATTGTTTTGCTGGAATGCTTTATAAACCAACATGTATTGCTTTATATTTCCAATTAAGAAACCTTATAATTATCTTCTGTCAACCAGCCAAGAACAGAAATACCTCCAACTGAATCATACTGACACAAATACTGAGACCCTCAAGGTCTGGCATTTCTACTCACCTCAGATAGGAGTCCAAAATTTGTGATGATTATCCAAACTCTTGAAACATCTTGAGTCTGCAGAATTTGGCTAGCAATCTTGTGGGAACAAGCTTTTTCGCAAGAGCCCAGTACATCTGCTTCAATTCCTGGCTCAGAGTCAAACTACAAAGGCAGATGAAAATGAGAGAGAAAATGTTATCTACTTATTTCAAGACTTCAAAAATAGGTGACGGTTCACACGGAGGAGAACTTTGTTTTCTTTAGAAACCAGTTCAGCATAATTTATGCTTATTGCCACATTCATGCATAACCTGTTTCTATTGTCAGAAATCCCCTTAAAGTGAGATTAACTGTTCAAGATACTTTCTGCGAGATATTTTATATTCTTGGATCCCTTCCATGTTTTAACACTGAGAGTGGCAGTATCAAAGCTAGCTGCATTTTTTTGTTTGAATTGCTCTAATATATAGACTTTATAAGTAAATACTTAGTGAAATATTTACTTAAGTACAGTATTAAGATAAAGAAATATGTAAGTTGAAGCAAAATGAGAATGATTGTGGATAATGTACACAATTGTGAAATGTGCCTCCTGATGAGAAGTACAGAACCAATTTTTCCGAGTCAGTTGACAATCCACTCCCTCTTTCCTACC
>SJYQ01012699.1:0-59772 GCA_006410935.1 Redunca redunca | reverse complement strand
GCCTAAACCTGGGGCCATCAATTCAAACTGCTCCAAGTCATGGGAATCAGATCTGTGCTGTGTCATTTCGTCAGGGGCATCCCCCATGCCTAGGTCAGGCTCCCTCCCTCTGTCTTGACAGCCAGATGCCCCTGCCCCCCTTGCTTTTCCTCTATAGGTCATAGGTGGACTGGACTGAGCCCAGCTGCTTTCCGTACTCTCCCCTCCACCACTGCCCCACCTTCCCTGTACCAGATACTTCATGGACCAAGAACCAGCTCGTTTACCAAACAACATGTAAGCATGGTCACAACCACAAAGCTCAAGATGACACTGCTTCTCTCTTAAGGGCCTGGAGAAGCCTGTTTACAGAAATCCACCTGCTATCTGTAAGCTGAACCAAGGGAAGCTTCTTCCTACATTCTTTTTAGCAGCTTTCAATAACTGAATGGAATAGGTTAGATTTAATAAGCCTATCAGCCCAGCAACAGGAATAACCTGACACTACCTTATAGGCAAGTGTGGGTGGTGAGCATTTGTGGCTATAGTTCAAATTACTTGGAAATGTTTCCTGAGAAATTCAACCACCTAAGAAGCCCTGATACCTAATGCCCTAGTCACTGGTTCAAGTCAGTTGTGGCTCAAAACCAGTGTGCATCCTTCCCCACTTTTGAGAGCCTTGTCCACAGATCCAATTACAGCTTATCCGCATCAGTCTAGCCAGCTCTTTAGACAGTTGCAAGAAAAGGCAAACCAAACCTCAGGACAGCCAGTACCTATTTTCCAGCGTGTAAGCAGGCCAGCTTCAGTTTCCCTATGGGGCTGCAGGAAGGAAGACCATACAACTAAAGCAGGAGCCCAGAAAACCTCTAGTGGTGAATGTCGGGTTTTCACCACAGCCTACTTTAACCCATTTCTGAGCCAAGCTTCAACCCTGAGCCTTAAAAAACAAACATTTAATTTAATTTAGTTTTGTTTTTTTTTTCTTTTTGCCTCCACTTCACTGTATGTAGCCTGAATCCAAAGAGAAAGGGCTATCCTTGTACCCACACACACCCCTCAACAAAAGCCTAGTTCCTACTTTAGCCACTGGCTTCTCAGAATCCAAAGATCGTATGTTCTAGTGTAGTGCTGCAGGAAGTCTTGAGAGAAAAAAGGACCATTGTAATATTCAAGATATTTTTGTATTGTTAATGCATATCACAGAAAAACTTTGATATGAGAATAAAGATACTTTTTACTGGGTTTCTTTTTCAAATCCTGCCTCTGAACAATAACCTGTTTCACTGACAGTAAGCCACTTGTTTCTTTTCCACAGTCACAAAACTGCGGGTTTCTTCTCTATTATGGTACACATGTTCAAGACCTTGAGCCAGGGGATTTACTCTGGTCACCTCTCCTTAAGGGACTTGGGGTCTGCTCCAACCTAGAGAGCTCATGGTAGGTGTACAGCTCCCATTCCAAGCTCTGATCTTAACCCCGCTAGTCCTCTGACCTCACACTGATGCAGGCACAGGCCAACCTGCCCCCATTGCTTATATGGGGATGAATTGGAAACTGCCACCCAAAGCCCCTAAGTCAACCCAACCAGAAACAGGCACGCATCACTGGGATCAATTTCCCTCTGAAGGCAAAGAGAAGACAAGTGCATATCCTATTCTAAGGAAAACACGAACACAAAGCAATCTTTTATAACTTAGTATCATCGTAAAATCCAAAAGACCGGAATTTTAAGCACCCTTTCCTCCCAAAGACTGGCAAGATGTGTGATGTTATTTCCTGAAGTATTCATTTTATACAAAACCTCTGAAGTTACAGAGCCAGCTCAAAAGGTCAGTCAACCATTAGATACAAATGTTGACCAAGAAGTGTATCACAATAGCCAGCTGCTGGGCCACCATCATGTTTTACAATTTTCACTTAATGCAGTTAATTTTTTGGACTTTATATAAAGTCATCTTCCAGGGTAGCATCTATTGAAGTAGGCCACTGGAAGTTGTAATCCTAGACTTGCTTTTTTCTGGGTGCTAGAGGAGACCAGCCATTCTCTTGACATCTGTCCCATTTAAAGAAATCTACTCTGGCTACTGGCCTAGTTGTTTCAAAAAACTACATTTTAACCAAGGCTTATGCAAGACCGGGTTGCTGCATCTGATCTGGTGTCTTATTTAAGAGCACACAGGATACATAACAATGCACTCTTTGTGTATGTGAGGGTAAAAAGGAAAGCTCTGGCAACATTCTTAAAATCGAACCAGCCTTAAAAAGAAAAATTTAAAAAAAACCTGACTTCAAAGGGGAAACTCAAATCTTCAGAGATCATACCGGCACATTCCTGTGAGGCCACAGGGTGACTTGAGAGTGTAGCCTCAAATTCAATTTCAAATACCACAGCAGTCCCACCTCATTTCTAGCCAAAAACTAGTCATTTTCTGAGACAACTGGCAGATTTGCTTGAAATACAGGGCTTGTCCCATCCCCTGCTAAAGCTGCTCCCCCTGCCCTCCCGGGCTCAGAACACTCGGTGAGGGCTCTGCCCAGCAAGCTAGCAGCATCTCCCCAAGCCTCCCAAATTGACGATATTGCCCCCTCTATAGGAAGCCCTGTGGCTTAACTTCAGAACTGCAACGACATTTTGAACAGCCCAGAAGCTATGCTGCCCGACCTTATTCAGTGTTCAGTAAGCCTGGCTAAAAAGGCCAGAATGGTTCTCTACACTGTTCTAAAGAAGAAAGGCTATTAGTTCCTGCATGCAATTCTAGGGGGAAAAAACTGCACACAGAGTGGGCAAGGGTAACACAGACTTGCCAGGCCTATAAGATGTGAAACCAAAAACTAATTCATTATATTAAAAAAGCTAAACTGCCTTTTCTGTCAGGTTAGAAAAGCTGTTTTACTGTAACTGTTTCAAGTCTCTAGAGAGCTTTAAGAGTTCACCATAGGGACTTCCCAGGTGGCGCAAGTGGTAAAGAACCCGCCTGCCTATGCAGGAGACCAGGGTTTGATGCCTATCTCGGGATCCCGAGGGCACGGCATATGCCTAGGGAACCCTTTGGACAGAGGAGCCTGGCGGGCTACAGTCTGTGGGGTCACAAAGACTCAGACACAACTGAGCACGCTCACACACACATGGATTCTTGAAACAGAGCCAGTCACCAAAGCAGAACCAGTTCCTAGGCTGTGTCACCCCCTCAATCCCAACTATTCTAATCACCTATCTCAGACCTCAAATTACCATGGACCTCAGGCTCTCTATATTGGTCTGCTTGTCCACAGTGGGCAGTGGGGGTCTCAGAGGAGCCATAACTGAATACACTCAGGGAGTACAGCAGGGAGAGGTACAACAGGGATGGAGATAGTCCCGCTAACAGAAGCCCAGCCTAGGTCCAAAGAGATGTTGAAGAATAGTATGGGACCAGATAGAATGCAGTTAACTGGAAAGGGTAAATTCTGTCCAAGGAGTAAGAATGAGTCTGTGCCTAGTGGCCCCCATGAGTCAGAGAAAAAAAAAAGGGGGGGATTAAATTTGTGAGCTATCTCAAACTACCAAGAAAACTTCATATGCCCTGAGTCACATGCCCAGGGACTCACTGCCACCATCCTTCTCCAGCTAGTTCCAGACTAAGAATTAGCATGACATCATGCTATCCAACAAGTTACAATATAGATAGATTTTGCTTAATTAATTCCAGCAGCAGGTATGTACGAACAATTGTAGAATAAACAAATCACAGTATAATGCCACTCTGGGATCTCTTAACTTTTATAAGGGATACCTCTGTGAATCTGGAAAAATATCAAAACTAAGTAATATCTATTTTGTACATTAAAGATGGATTTATGAAGGCAAGCTAATAATAGCACCTCTAAAGAGGTTAAGAACTCTTAGAGGGCATATATCCTTAACCATCAACTCACCAACAGCATTACACTTCAGGGAGCTACTGTTTTCAACTTATCCAAAACCACATAAGTCATAAGAGGCAGAGGCAGGACTCCAGCCTCACAGCTTGACTTCATACTACAGAATTAGCTCAGAATAACTCGGAAATGAGAAGGCAGACAGGTTGACAGGTTTGCTGTTATGCTGTGGGAAAGGGCCCCGGACTTTCTTTGGATAAAAATAAGACGCTGGAAAACTGGTAGACACATTCAAGAAATGATGAGTATACAGCAGAAAGAGGGAAAAGGTTAGGTAAGTGCTGCAGCCAGTTTGAAGGGCCTCTTAATAGTGTCCACAAATTGCCTGTTTTCTTAGATGAGCTGTCAGATCCCTATTAAACATGATTTAAAGACTATGGCCAAGGTCTACAGAAAGTCAGGAAGGGAACAATTATATTGTCTGTCCACTCAATCTTATATTCAAAAAGACCTTTCTCTTCTAGGAAATAGAAATGAGACTCTAACTAGACTGAATGCTGCTACCTTCCCCACTAAACCCAGCACAAATGGAAAAATAGCTTAATTCCTGAGTAAAGGGAATCAGGGATCCAGAAGTAGTCAAAGGGTTGGCATTCTTTTTCTGTGAAGGGCCACAGAGTAAATATTTTAGGCTTTTTGGTCAGGTATAGTCTTTGGTATCTCAATTATTCCTCTGGAGAAGGAAATGGCACCCCACTGCAGTATTCTTGCCTGGAGAATCCCATGGACAGAGGCGCCTGGCAGGCTATATAGAGAGTCACAAATAGTCAGATATGACTAAGCGTGCACACACTATTGTAGAGGTAGATATGAGACAAATAAGAGATGAAATAAAGGCAAACTACTGTCCAGTAATGATCTGAGCCACAAGAGCTACACGAAGGGAACACATTAAAACTACATGTGAATACAGATAATTCTAAAGTAAGAAAAACAGGGAGCACAAGGAAGAAAGAAAATTAAAAATTTGTGAGCTATCTCAAACTACCAAGAAAAACTTAATTCAACTGTAGGTGAGATGCTGGAAACCAGAGCAGAGCAGTATGGAGTACACCAGTAAAAAATTGAGCCAGTGGTTCCCCTGAATGGTATCAATGACAATTAGAAGAGGCAAAAGTCTATCAGAACCTTAGTTATGTAAGCAGCCTCCAGAGAACTAGGACAAGAACTGCCTCCAAGTCTTTTCCAACTAAACAACCAAACACAAATTTAACTCTTTCAATATTAAGTAAAGAGAAACATTTAAGTACACAAAAACCAAACCATTTACTACCTACTAGGTAACTTTATTGAAAGTATCTTGCATTCATGACGGATGCTTTCTGGGTTATGCCACACGTTTTAACATTAAAGGTTAAATTATTTTCTACATGCAAGTAGTATGAATATTTTTCCCCACATGGGATCACTAATTATAAAAAGATGACACACCATATAGGCTATCTTTTTTAACTGAAAAGCTAGCAAACTAATTATTATATCTCCTCCCAAACCACAAACTGAGTAGTAACTGAGCCTTCAAAGCTGAGAGAATTAAAAATGCAAAAACAAGCCCTCAGATCCAATTAAGGAAGCCCTGCTACATACAGGCTAGTGAATACCAGGGGTACTTACTCCTCCAGGAAGATTTAAGACACTCTGATAAACCCACTCAAAGCATTTACCTCAAGAAGCCTTTATCCAGTTTCCAGTTGAATAAAGATAATACATTGTTAAATTCTATTTCAGAAGGTTTTTTGCAAGTTGCTTTATTTACAATGCCAACTTTAAAAGTCACTGAACTAAAATTAACTGGACAATAAACTAGGCAGAAATTGCTTTACAAAAAGGGAAAGCCCAAAATGCCACTTTCTATAGGGAACCCACAGTTCAATTTTATTCAGAGCAAAGAAAAGAAACTTTCAATCATACTAGAAGAAACTGGGCCTTAAGTTTGGGAACTGTACTGAAACTACACATGCAATGAGGACAACATTCTCCTAATACAATTGACTTGCTGCTGCATTTGTTGACTGTTTTTCTAATATTAACAATTATAAACAAAGCAGTGCAACTAGTATTTGGAATAATCCTTACAGTGTTACAGCGTTAGACATGAAATTTCACTTCTCCTCACACCACTGGTTCTCTTTGCGTACCTAGAAGAGACAGATATAAAGAAGTACCTTAAGTAGTCTTTACTAAAACCACTGCCTAATGATTCATCAATAGCCTGTAAGGTAGGTTAGAAAGACAGACTGAAAACTAGGAAAAAAAAAAACAACAGTTTAAGAGTATACTTTCAGGTTGCCATTCTTTCCTTCCTGCTTTTTTATTGTGCCCTGCTGAAATTACCAAAAAAAGCAAAGACAACTGGCAATTACAGCTTTAGTCATGACCTGTGTCAACAAAATCGTTCTGATCTATTCATTCATTTCTTCTCAGTACACTAGTTATCCTGGCATACAATCCACAGGGCCTGCTCTTCTGAAGTAAAATACTGATGGTTTACATGTAAGGTCCCAGGTCCAAAACTAGTAACTGCTAAGGAACAAATATCAAACTGCACTATAAGAACTAATTGTTGTTATGCTTATAAAAGATCAGTATCATCTAAGTGCTTAGACTAAGAGACCAGTATATTTTTAGCATACCAAAGGGACCTATTTTCCCTTAAGTAAGGTAAAGACTCCTTGATATAAACACCTCTATTCCTAGCATGCTATGGGTTTTTAGTTTCTTTAAAAGCATTTGATTAAGAACAAGCTGTTAGCTACCTACCTGGGCTTCCTCTTCTTCAGTAAAATCATTTTTAATATTGAATGTCTTTCGAATCTCCTCAGGAGTTTTGCCCTTGATCATATTAGCAACAGTCTTGCAGGTAACATCAAGCAAACCTTTGATGTCTAAGTAGTTTGCTGCCTGTAAAGTAATTGTCATTTTTATTATATACTTGATGCTTTAAATCAAATCCAAAGTTAGTGACTAACAATGAACATCTAATATAGCTTAAAATGCTAGTCAATTTTAAGAAATTAAAGACTTTGGCTTTTAGGTAGAAAAACATTTAGGATTCCTATGTCCTCTTAATAATGAACAGATCCTTTATCATTATATAGTGAACCTCTTTAATCCTTTGATTCTTTGCCCTGAAATCTAATATAGTCACTGTATCTTTTGGTTATTACTGTTAGCATATTTTTTCCACCCTTTACAAACTTAACTGTGTCTTTATATTCAAAGTGAGTTTTTCTGGTAAAAATAGCTAAGTCTTATTTTTCTATCCAATTACTTGTGGTGACCATTTACATCTTTTAATTCTGGTAAAAAGTCACATAATAAACATACTACTTTAGCCATATTTAACTGCACAGTTCAATGGCACAACTACACTCACCGTGCTGTGCAACTCTCACCATCTTCTATTTCCTGAATTTTTCACTTTCCTAAACTGAAACTCTGTCCTCATTAAACATTTAATTCTCCATTCTCCCTCCCCACAGACCATTTACATTTAATGTGGTTATTGATACGTAGGTTTAAATATAGCACTGCACAAGTTTAAAGTTAAAATTCAGTATCAATGAATGTAACAAATGAAAAGTGCTAAAGGTTATGCCAAAAATATCCTATAGTATACATTAAAAACATACCAATATAAGCTCAAAGAGTGTCCCTTGGTCAACTTTCAGGAATTCTTGATCCCAAACAGGTATATCATCTGTTCGTTTCTCTTTGTTCTCATCATCCTCAGGAGGAGGAGGATCATCCTTGTGGTGGGTGCACCACTGAATGACCTACAACAGAAAAAGTGTATTCTTATGTGGCATTTTATAACAAGGTACTTCCACTGCTGGGGCAAGTTCATTTCTACACAGGGACTAGCTATACGTCAGCTTGAATAAAGTTAGTAGCCAAGCTTGACAATCACAACCCTAGAGGATGGAAGATCTTATATAACAGCAAACCAGTAAGGACCTAACAGAAGCAGAAGAGATTAAGAAAAGGTGGCAAGAACACACAGAAGAACTGTACAAAAAAGGTCTTAACTACCCAGATAACCACGGTGGTGTGGTTAGAGTTAGACATCCTGGAGTCTTAAAGTCAAGTGGGCCTTAGGAACCATTACTATGAACAAAGCTAGTGGGGATGATGGAATTCTAGCTGAGCTATTTCAAATTCTAAAAGAAGATGTTGTTAAAGTGCTGCACTCAACCAGCAAATCTATAAAACTCAGCAATGCCCACAGGACCAGAAAAGGTCAATTTTCATTCCAATCCCAAAGAAAGGCAGTGCCAAAGAAATGTTCAAACTACTGTACAATTGCATTCATTTCACAGGCTAGCAAGGTTATGCTAAAAATCCTTCAGGCTAGGCTTCAGCAGTATGTGAACTGAGAACTTCCAGAAGTACAAGTTGAATTTAGCAGAAGAACTAGACCAAACTTCTAACGTTCGCTGGCTCATGGAGAAAGCAAGAGAATTCCAGAAAAACATCTACTGCTGCTTCAATAACTACACTAAAGCCTTTGAATATATGGATTGTAACAAACTGGAAAATTCTTAGAGCAATGGGAGTACCAGATCCCCTTACCTGTCTCTTGAGAAACCTGTATGCGGGTCAAGAAGCAACAGTTAGAACCAGATATGGAACAACTGGTTCAAAAATGGAAAAGGAATAGAACAAGGCTGTATATTACCATGGTGCTTATTTAACTTATTTGCAAAGTACATCATGCGAAATGTCGGGCTGGATTAATCACAATCTGGAATAAAGACTGCTGGGAGAAATATCAACAACCTCAGATATGCACATGATACCACTCTAATGACAGATAGTCTCTTGGTGATGGTGAAAGAGGAGAGAGAAAAAGCTGGCTTGAAACTCAATATTCAAAAAATTAAGATCATGGCATCTGGTCCCATCACTTCGTGGCAAATAGATAGAAGGGGAAAATGTGGAAGCAGTGACAGATTTTATTTTCTTGGGCTCCAAAATCATTGCAGCCATGAAATTAAAAGATGCTTGCTCCTTGGAAGAAAAGCTATGACAAACCCAGACAGCGTATTAAAAAAGAGAGACATCACTTTGCCAACAAAACTGCTGCTTTTGAATTGTGATGCTGGAGAAGACTCTTGAGAGAAGATCAAACCACTCAATCCTAAAGGAAATCAACCCTGAATATTCATTAGGTAAAGAAAATCAATCCTGAATACTCATTAGAAGGACTGATACTGAAACTGAAGCTCCAATACTGTGGCCACCTGATGTCGAAGAGCTGACTCACTGGAAAAGACCCTGATGCTGGGAAAGATTAAAGAGGCAAAAGGAGGATGGGGCGGCAGAGGATGAGATGGTTAGATAGTATCACTGACTCATGAATCTGAGCAAACTCCAGGAGACAGTGGGCTTCCCTGATGGCTCAGTAAAGAATCTGTTTGCAGTGCAGGAGAGATCTGGGTTCAATTCCTGGGTCGGGAAGGTCTCTGGAGGAGGGAATGGCAACCCATCTCAGTATTCTTGCCTGGAAAATTCCATGGACAGAAGAGCCTGGCAGGCTACAGTTCACAAAGTTGTAAAGAGTTGGACATGATTGAGCAACAAACTCTCTTTCCAAGAGACAGTGTAGGACAGGAGCCTGGAAGCTCCAAGAGGTTGCAATGAGTAGACACAACTTTGTGACTGAACAAAAAGCAATGTGGTAAAAAAAAAAAATTCATTAAGAACTCCTATAAAGTCTATTAGACTATAAAATGTATTAACCTGGAAAACATTATGCTAAGTGAAATAAGCCAGACACAAAGAATATTCTATGATTCCATTTTTAAAAGATACCCAGTACAGTCAAATTCATACACAGAACACAGAATAGTGATTATAAGACACTTTTTACCTACACTAGGGACATTAAAAAGACTGGTAACAGCCAATCACAGTGAGATTATGGAAAAATATGCAGTACAGCTACATCTCATGCCAAGCTCAAGAGAACACATAAAATCCAACTGTGTATGGTTAATGGCTCTGAAAAAAGAAGGGACCAACTGGAACCAACTATTCCCATCTCTAAGCCTAGCCAGTTTTCCCCCTAGTGTGGAAGAGCGTTCTATTACACAGCAGGCTCTATTAAGGAGCCACATTCCCTGAAACACTAATATGTAGATGGCTGTTTACACACAGGATAAGGTGATCAACCGAGAAAAACAAACCAAAAAAAAGCACGCATCATGTTCTCAAACTCCTTTTGAGGCACACCCACTCAGTAGACAATCAATCAAAGATATTTTCCTTTTTGCTAACCTTATACTATCATATGTCAATAATTCAAATCTGCTAATGAGAAAGACATCTTAAATATTCACAGGGTTTGGTTAACAAATACCTTAGTCATAATCTTACTATAGCTTTTTTTTTAAGGACACTATATATATATCTCTCTCTATAAAAAGATCACCAAGATATTGCTAATTTAAAAAAGGATACATATGTATTTATGTGTATAGTTTGCTCCTTTACCTTTTTTAATATTGCTGCATTAACATTTGGCAAGGGGACTGGATCATCATCTCCTTCATCATCCATTCCCAAATCTAAGAAAACAAGAGGGTAGTTGCCATTATTATCTAACTCCATTATAACAATCAGGCTGTTTCAAAACAAGTAATTTGCAAGACAAGTTTATCTGAAAGACTCAAAAAAAGTATTTTACTTTTAAAACAAGTTAACCCAAAACTATATAAAACGTGTGAGTTAACAAATACAGGAGTATTATATAAACAGAGTTCTTAATTAGGAAAAGTGATTTAATAAGTGGGGTAACTGGCAACCATTTGGGAAAAAATAAAAGCCAGACTCCTACCCTTACTCTTGATACCAAACTCTCTAGATGAACATCATTTAGGAAAATAAAACAATGTGAACTATTGTTTTATTTCCCAGAATGGTCTGTGAAAATCTGAAGCCCAAATATGTACATACACACAACAGATTATGCAGCCACTGACAAAAACAATGCAGGCAGCTCGACACTTACTGGTATGATTCAATATTAAAGTAATATACAGGTTTCTCTAACAAAAAAGTCTTTCATGGTTTCTGTAAGGCAAAAATTTTAAAGATAGGGTTTTTCTGGAATGACTCAGGAAGTGAATGATTCCCCCAAATTATGTTATTCCTATTGCCAAGCTTTAAAGCATTCTTTCATGGCATCTTATATCAGAACTATCTCAGTATGAAACTTTATCCCAGAGAATAGCAGTGTCTCGGTTTCTTAGTAGAATAGTTGTGTGGCATTTCTTTGGACGAAAAGTTTCTCTGAATGTATCAACTAAATATCATATGGCACACTGGGGACATAGGCTTCCAGATGTCATCATAACTTTCAGATTACCAAAGTGGTTGCTGAGCTCCAAAGAAAAAACTTAAAATCTGTATGTTACTCAGATTCTAAGAAAGAATGTTTTTCAAACCAAATGGGTCTGTCTTCCAGAGTTGCCAAAGAAACGTGTAACGGTGCCAAGATTAGAAGTCAAAAGTTACTGCATTGCTATACTGGTTGTTTCACAGCACCAGTTATGCTGACATGGCTCAAACTTCTGAGTCCCTAATTTACAGCTATCCTAGGCAGTGAAGAATTAGTTATGAATATCCAAAGAAATCAGAACTGTAGGTGGGAATTGATGAGTAAATCATTCTGAACACTGTAAGACTAACTGAGGTAACCAAGGAATGAACGAGTATTGATGTAGTGAAGAGGTACAATGATTAAGCAAATCCTGGGGAACTGAAGGCTTTAAAAATGGGAAGATAGGATATGAGTGAGGTAAGTAATAAGTATGTTGAATGCCAAATCTAGAAGGGACTGATCAAATGTCAGAAGCTCTCAGTAAGTACAGATGAGAACTGAAATGATGCACCTGACAACATGGAGATCAGTGAGCTTTCTCCAATCAAGTGGTAAAGATAAGAGTAGATTCAAAAAGTATCCTATTTCCCTGTATGCATGCATTCACTCATCTCCCCTCTACTCTCCACTGATGCCTTTCCCTGATTCCATCTCTGAGAGTAAAACTGTTTTTTTGCTAACTGAAGGCTCAAGTACCAAGAGTCATTCCTTTGGGCTATTTAGTTTCAAGAATGTCTGAAAAACACTCATATCCTGACACCACACCCCAGACCTGAAGAAATCAGTCAATTCATGTGTACACATGACACTTTCACTTCTGATTTTACAGTGATTCGATTTCATTTCAATACACTCAAGTGGCTAGATTTCTATATAAACCACTGGTACTTTAGATAAAGCCAATCACCTCTGAAGCCCAAAGGCTATGGGAAGAAATGAACTGTTGCTGTCTACTATTCACTTGCTTCAGTGATCAAAGTTGACATGGAAAACCCAAGAAGTCCTATGTTCGTTCTTATTGGCAAATGCTTCTTTGAAGCAGCAAAGGACCGATTAGGGTGCCAGGCACCAACTAAGATGAAGTAAAGAACATTCTCATTGCCAAAGCCAAGTATTTAGGCAGTAGTTCTGCACAGTTTCTACATCTTCTAGATAGAGCCTTACTCACCTGCCTTTAGGAATAGTTGGTTAGCGTTCACACTTCATACCACAGTTCTTCATTCAACATGTACTTGATGAACAGTGATTGTGGGATGTATCAAGGGGTTTACAACTTAATTGAAGTAAGCCATGTAAGTTAACCAGTGTACAGGACTGTAAGTGCCACATAATTGTCATCAACTACCAAACTAAAAAACTGAAAAATCTGAAAGTATGTTCAGATTTTATTTTCTTTTAAAAAAACAGAAGTCAAACCTTCTGCCTCTCAGCTTCCATCTCTACCACACCTAGTATCTGACTTGTTAAAAGTCTAAATTATCCCTGAAATCCTAACTGATCAGTCTTCAATCTGATAATCCTCCCTTTTCCCTTGGCTTTCACAAATCCTACTCCAGGTTCTCCACTTCTGACTTTTCCATTCCTAACACCCCACCCTGCCTCAATATGGCCACTTGCCAATCTCATTTACTTACACACACACACCCCCCAAAGTAAGTCTATCTCCAGCGATCTATAACTCAGGGACCAAGAGCCAACAGTCAATTGACCAGTAGGTTATTACAAAGATCTTTTGAGGGAATCTCTTACACAACATGTTCAAGCTCAAAGTCATTTACTTTCCATTCCCCTCAAACTTGTTACTCAGCTCTATCAACTACAGCATCATAATCACAACCCCAACAAAAAATCTCAAATTTTAAACACATCCTGTCTCAGTTTACCTCAGAATGCTCTCCCAAAACATCTTTACTAGTTTGAACTATCACCTCACCAGGACTACACACTATACTCTCTCCACAAGCCTAAAGAATAACAGCAGCCAAGATGTTTCCATAGCACTGCTTGGACTAATGCATTAATTATACCATGTGACCATTGAGTATCCATAAATTTTGGTATTCACAGAGGGTCCTGAAACCAATCCCTTGCAGATATGGAGACAACTGTACTAAAGAACATTCTTACCACTTTAAGTATTTTCCTCCACCAGTTCTAGAAACTGATTTGTGTATCTCCATATATTATTTATGTCTACCAACCCACGGATATTAGTAAGAGATCCATGTTAATAGTAAAAGTTTTAAAACGCTTCAGGATTTGTTTTCTTGCCTTCTTTATGTAGTGTTCTTGCTCTGCAGTTTCAAAGGAATGACAAAATAAAAGGGAAAACTTGGTTTAAAAAAAAAACACCTTGGTTTTTTTTTTTTACTTGGTTTACAATCTACTCAGCTTACTCCCTCTGCTGAAACAAGGTGTTCTATTTAACTACCATATATAAGGTATCTCTTCACAAAGGCTAAAGGCTTTAGTTTTTGCCATTAGAAATGTGAATGCAAATTTACTTGGAAGAGAAATGGGCCATTATCTGAGTCTTGGAAATCATTTCCATATTATTAATAGCCTACGATATTATCTACTTAATAAGAGAAAAAACTAACTCAGAAGGTGCTGAAAATATGACCTCTATCAGATAGATGTAGTTAATACTTTAAAGAAAAAACTTTACCTCTTCATACCCTTGAGCAATTTTGACAGAATGTTACTTCCAGACTATGTTTACAGGTTATATCAAACTACATATTTCTTCCCCTTTCCCCTGACCCAGGTTTTCTAATAAACTTACCTTCCAACATAGTCTTGATGGTCACAGACTGTTTTGCAATTTCAACATCAACTTCAAATATCTCTCCATCAGAACTCTGCAACTTAATTGAAGGCATCTAAAAAAAGGTATTATTCTGAATTTGAAATTTAAGAGATAATACTTCTGTATGGCATTTCATCAACCGTAGCCTGTTAGAGCCCTTCCAACTCATTAACCATAAAATCCTAAGGACCTACAGTATATAACACTATAAACACTCTGATTATTCACAGGCTAGCACACAAAGGTAGAAACCTTTTTTCTAAGTATAACTCTTAGGTACAGAAGCTTTTAACACCTGCTCTCACTAGTTTAAGATTTAGAATAAATAATTTATAATTCTGATGCAAAATACATCTAAAATGGACTTACTGACTCTGCCTTTCTGCTCTCACTGACTACCCCTATTTGAATAGTTAACTGCCACTATTAACCACCTGCAAACCTGAGATAGGTCAGTACAAAATAAACAAAGCTAGCAAATAAGAGAGTAATTTTCCCAGCAGTGAGTTTTATCAGTGAAAAATGAGTTCAGATCCAAAGAGTAGATCAGGATATACTTATGTTTGGATCAATGAAAGACCATAAACAAGTATTTAATAAGCAGATGTTGTCCTAATGACTTAAACATAATAACTTAAATTTCCTTTTTTCTTTCATTACTGACTGTCCAGATATCCCCAGTTTGAGATCTTCCAATATCCTCAGAGTAATAACCTATTACTTGCTCCAAAAAAATTTATTAACTCAACGTTAATTATGAGTCATTAGGAAAAGGACACCTCTTACATAAAATTAAACAATTCAAAAGAGCTGAAATCTGACCAAAAATTTTTTTTTCAAAACCTCTTTAAAATTGAAACGTTCTAAGCTTCTAAGCCAGCAATTTCTTACCATCTTCAGATTTTGGGGGGAGTGGTTCAGGGAAGGGGGTAATGGCAGCAAAACCTGACCCTAAAAATTCAAGACCTCTTTCAATTTCAAGTATAGATTTTTCAATCCTGTGACATCATTACAACTTAAAAACATAGAATTTGACACTGAAAACACCGACTGAACCTTTGTTAAGGTCCCAAGACTTAAAACCCATTAAAACAATTAAAATATTAATTCTGCTTTCCCCAGATAAGTATCCCCATTTCCCAAAGAGACAAATTAGCACAAGGAAGCAAAAATGTAAAGTTGTTTTAAAACCAGCCATTGAAATACCCAGCTCTCCCTCATCCATGGTTGGAGAGAATCACATTTCATTTTTCATTTCACAACTGTCTGTTTTCTCCATGTTGCTCCTTACCTGCCAATAATGCAGTTGTCAAGCTCCGTGGGTAAAGACCCAGAGCAGAGGACCTTCTCTGTAACAAGGCGATAACAAAAGGTATCCCCAAAAGAAGTATTTTCATGTGAGTTCTATTTCTAATTATGAAACATTCTTTGTTGTTGCTGTTGTTCTTACTTTCCATGTACTGGAGTGAACATTATTAGAGAACCCCAAGTCTGGCAAAATAGCTGATAAAATTACGTTTAAGCATATTTCAAATAACTTTTGATAAACAGCAAGATCTGCTTACTCATAGTCAAATTCGTGTATTAGGTTACTTTTAAAGGAGTTGAGATCTTAACAACAGCAAGGAAGCAATCGCTTAATCTGTAATTCGATGCCCTTTGTAACACTAAACTTGATACTCAAATTTTTTTTTTAGTGTTAAACATCTGGAATTCAGAGCAAATTTAATAATGGATGAAATTTTGTTTGAAATGCTTTCAAGACCATTCCTTCAATTCCTTATGCTCCGGTATTTGTAAATTAAATCACTCTCTAAGAGGTGGGTTTTATCATCATAAAGGAAAAAGCCTGTTTTAAGTGACCCGAAATTCTAACACCTTTTAGGGGGTAGAATGAAACCTGCACTGCTCTATAACACAGAAACCTTCTACTATAATAAGCCTCTGATGAAAAAAATTCATGACCCCAAATCTAAGTCTGAAGTCTCCATTAAAAAGTGAACCAAAGCAGGGAATGAATATCCCTTCAAAAAAAAGCCAGGCACCTCGAGTTAACGCACCTAAAAAACCACACCACTATGACGATGGCATCTGCTATTACAACCGTTTCAGCAATCCCTGGCTGTGGCAAAACAGAAATATTCTGAAGGAGCAGGCGGCTCTCTGCCAAGATTCGGTCCCAACAGTTAGGTAGGACCGGTGACTAGTGACGCCAGATACACGGGCGAGAAAGGTTATGAACCAAGAATCCAGCGTTCCCGGACTACCACTGCCACGCTCGCTCCGGACACCAAAACAATAAACATGGACACACGCCCACACTCACGACAGCCCCGGGAACTCCATTAAAAGCCCCACCGCCACCCTCGCCCTGGGTCCTGGGGCCGGCAGGCTTACGGACTAGGGAGGCCCCCGGCCCCAGACTGGGCCTGCAGCCGAACACCGCGGCGGCTGATGGTCGCCCCGTGAAGAGGAGGCCCAATCCCAGGCTCGACTCGCACCTTCTCCCTCCGCCCGCCGGGCACTCACGGGGGGGCCGTGAAGACGCGCGACTAGAGGAGGCCTCCTCTAGTTGACCCAAGGGGTGGGAGAACGGCGCCCGCTGGCACCTCCCGNCCATATGGTGAAATATCGTTATTCCCTTTTTTATTTGTGAGGGAACAGGTTCAGGACGAGGCAGTGCAAGGAGTTTTTGATACTCTTAACCCGTGTTTCCTACCAAGGACTTCTGAAAAGGCCTCTAGTCCAAAATAACGAGGGAGAGCCCAAGTCTAGAGTGGAGGTCTCTCTCTACCGGTGAACATCCGTTCTGCATAAGTGTATTGAGCCTGGGTTGAGAGTTGGGGGTGGGGGTGAGGACTGAAATGGGGAAGAGCTCTGGAGCAAACTAGGCAGCCAGAGTCCAACCCGCTCTGAACGCTTGTGTGGGATGCTCCCTGATAATTTTCCTTTGGATGAACCCAACCCTTAAGGGAAAGGGATTAGTCTGAAAATTTCCACCCCCACCCTCGCCAGTCAGGGACTTTGATCAGCTCTACCCTGCTCTGCCTAGGGAACAACAGCCACCCCACCCAAGGAGACAAGGCGCCAGCTCACCTAACCAACAAGCACGTGACTGGTTTTCCTGACGCCAAAGAGACAAAAGACACTTCCACACAGGGGCCCCTAAAGAAAGCGGAGGCCTACAGTTCTTCTGGGATGGGACTGGGCAGGGAGGCCAAGCAGCTCCTTGGGTTACCAGGTCTTTGTCTGCAGGCTGTGGTATCCAGTGTCCGCCAGGTGCCACAGCTGATGACAGGAAGATGAAAGGACTACAGGCCTCATACTCTTTTTGTCACAGCACAACCCTGCCCTCAGTAGCTCCAGTTTCTGGTCTCCCTCAAGGCCCACTGGAGTCCCTTTGCTCCGCTGCTTATGGCATACCAGGTGGCACCGTCTAGTCTTGTTGAGCATACTAATCAGTGCCAATCACACATCTAGTCTGAAGATCTGGCACAGGGCCTGGCATAAAGTAAGAGTAGGCTTTTTCCAAGTATGTCTGTGGTCCCTCAGCATTAGAATCACCAAGAGAATCTTTTTTTTTAAATTTTTTTGTGATGTACACCATTGTTAAAGTCTTTATTGAATTTGTTACAGTATTGTTTCTATTTTGGCTTTTTGGCCAGAGACATGTGGTATCTTAGCTCCCTAACCAGGGAAGCTCCCTTTGTTTGAAGGTGAAGTCTTAACCAGGGAACTCCCTGAAAGTCTTGATTTTAAAATGCAGATCTTATTACCCTGACAGCTATCGTATGCATAGATTATCTAAGGAAAGATAACCAAGTAGTTGTTTGCCTCAGGGGAGGGGAACTAGGTGAAGAGAGAAGAGGGTTGGGGTCATTTTCCACTTTATACCCTTTCTACCTTTTGGATTTTGATTCATATAAATGTATTACATATTCAAAATTTTCTTTACTTCAAAAGAATTGGCATCAGGTCAAGAAAAATGAGAATTCCTGGGTCCAGTCTTGATCTAATGAATCAGACTCCCTGGGGGCAGGTTTTTCTGCCTTTGAACAAGTTCTCTCAAGTGCTTCTTAAAGGGTAAGCCGAGAAACCACTATGGTAGGAACTCAGTGATGAAGCACTGCTAAGAAGGGGCCAGCAGTGTCTGTCAAAGGTTTTACCCTCCACTCAGGAGAGATAAGACAGTTGCAGGACTGTGAGCTACAGGCTGGGGAACACGAATTTCCACTCATTTATACATAATCACTGGAGAAGGAAACGACAGTCCAGTGTTCTTGCCTGGAGAATCCCATGGACAGAGAAGCCTGATGAGCTGCAGTCCATAGGGTCGCATAGAGTCGGACACAACTAAAGCTACTTAGCACATATACATAATCGCTAGCCCGGATCAGAAAGGACTGGCCCCCACAGAGTCCCCTTGGAATATGGGGGTATGAGGGGGAGTTCTACTGATTCCAAAGTGGCATCGAGAAGGCTGAGGTCTCATGCTTACTTCAATTACTCCACACACCATGTGAGCAAAACTCTTTGTGCTATAGAGGAAGAAAATAAAACCAAAGAGAAAGGACTTTTCCAGTGTCACAAAGCCACTGCAGAGCAGGGCTGAGGTTCCAGCACCAGCTATGCTTCTGTAACCACAACCCAGATATTGAATATCAGCCCCATCCTCAAATGCCAGGAATATTTTCTGATTAACCATTCCCAGCACATTATACCTCCAGGAAGCTAAAGCCCTGGGATTCAAACAGTCCAGGTGGGAAAATCTGGTTTTTATGGTGAATTCATTTCTAGAGATGATCTCCCTTTGTAAATAGAGTTTCACTGCTGAAAAGGGTTGACAGCATTCGTGTGAAGACCTGCCCTCTCAGTGGATCTAAAATCAGATTTTCCTGCCCAGAATTCAATCACATTCCCTTTCTCAGACAACTACCCATAGCCATAGGACAGCATGTAAGCTAAGAAGTAACCCAGTCTTCATGGTCAGAGATCCACTGGCTGTGCTCTCCTACTCTGTCAACTTTCTCAGTCTTGCTCTTCTGATAGAGTGGTGAGCACAGCCACTGTTGACTGTTATGTAACCTTAGGCAAGTTATTTCACCTCTCTAAGCCTCACATTCCTCTGCTTAGCCCCTCCTTCTTCCCTGTTGTCAAACTCTTAAGTCTTCCATCTAAAATCATCTAAAATAAGCCTTCCTTATTACTCCTGTGGAGAGAGTGCCGAATGCAAAGAAAAAAAGAGTGAAATTCTTGGATCTTGATTTGCAAAATGGACTCTTGAAACCCAAAGCTGTTTAGAGCAAGAAAACTCTTTTGGAGCAGTGAAAGCCCAAGAGGCTGAAGGACTCATATCTTATATTTTACATCACCAATAGCAGAGTCAGGAAGAAGGTATGATAATACCAGAGTCAGTTAATGGGGGTGGGGAAAATTATATCAAAGAGAGCATTACAGTTAGCTACTGGGGTGGGTCTCTGCGAAGAGACTCTCTCATTTCCTCCCCCAATCCCCTCTACCCAGGGATAAGGGGGAGAATAGGACTCCCCAGAAAGGTTTGGGAACTCTGAGAGTAAAGAGAATCTGTGCTTGGTCTGTAAGTTGCTCAAAGAGGGCCTAGATAGGCAGACAGTAGGTTGTGGGATGTAATAAACAGAACCAAATGAACCTAGAAGAATCTGGACAATCCAAGCCAGAGACCATGGACAAACATAGACATCTGTGGGCGCAGTAGAAATCAAGGATGACAGTTCACAACTAGTAGGGGTCAAGTCTACCTGCCTCGATGAGCAGTTGAGGAAGATGGATGTTGACCAAGGGCCAGACAATCTCCAGCCCCCTCAACTTCCACACCATGCCATGATCACATAAGCTCAGGATATAGTTGTGACCCTGGAGAGAAGAGGGACAAAACCCTCAACTTGACTGAGCAATCCCCTGAAATGACTGAGTGATCATACAACCGTTTGAAATGAACAGGTCATATTTTTGCTGTCAAATGGAACTAGGTACTATAGAAAGTAATGAGAGCCATCAGCCTTCCCTGGTGGCTCAGTGACAAGGAATTCCCCTGCCAATGCAGGAGAATGGGTTCAATCCCTGGTACAGGAAGATCCCACATGCTGCAGAACAAAAAAGCCCATTCACCACAACTATTAGGCCTGTGCTCTAGATCCCAAGAGCTGCAACTACTGAGCTCATTAGCCGCAATTACTGAAGCCAGAGTGGCCTAGAGCCCATGCTCCACAAAAAAAGTTACTTCAATGAGGAACCCACACCCTAAAACTAGAGAGTAGCCCCCATTTGCCACAACTAGAGAAAATCCAGAGCAGCAACAAAGACCCAGCACAGCCAAAAATAAATAAATAAAATTATATATAAAAAAGGGACCTATTGTTTTGGCACACCCAAAATCTCTGACAAAATTTCATACAGCCATGGTGCACAAGAATCATATAGATCTGCTGCTGCCCACTTGCTCTTCACATCCTGTGTGATCTGGGTGGCTATGTGGCTTCCCCTCTCTAGCCTCAGTCTCGATGTCTCTAGAATGGGGCTTTAGGCAATACCTACCTCACAGAATTTTTATGAAACTTATTTCAATCACTAGAATGGCTAAGTATGAGTGATAATACCAAGTATTACCAAGGATGTGGAATAAATGGAACTCTCACACATTGCTGGTGGGAGTACCAATTGGTATATTTCAGAAAATTGACAACATCTACTAAAACTAAACATGCATATACCCAGTGGCTCAATAATCCCAATTCTGGACTAATCTCCAACATGAGTAAGTCCTCATGTCCATCAAAAGATATGTTTAGGAATGTTCGCAGTAACTTTTAAGAGAAAGAAAAATAGAAATAATAAATCCAGCAACTGTTAAATGAAAAAATAAATTGTTATATCTTTATACAATGGAATACTAAACAGCAATGAAAAAGAAACCACTTATATAACCATGGAGGTATCTCACAATGTTGACCACAAGAAGGTAGACACAGGAGTGCTTATTTTATGAGTCCATTAAAATTAAGACCAAAAACTAATGTTGGTGAGAGAAGATAGAATAGTAGTTCCCTTTGCCAGGAAAAGCAGGTACTGATGAGGGAAGCTCTGGGATGCTGGCAGTTACCTATCTTGATTCAGGTGGTAGTTTCACAGGTGTATACACATATAAAAATTTACTGAGCTATAATCATATTTGTGTATTGTAAACAAGTTATAACAATTTAAAAGTCAGGGGGTGGGGTATGAAAATGGATATTGTGCGCTTAGCATGGGTCCAGAGTCAAGTCCAGATGGAACTTCAAGCCCCTGTAGCCTCCCCTTCAGGACTTCCCAGATGGCTCAAGTGGTAAAGAATCTGCATAAAGAACACAGGAGACTCAGAAGATGTGGGTTCCACCCCTGGCTGAGGAAGATTGCCTGAAGGAGGAAGTGGCAACCCATTCCAGTATTCCTGCCTGGAAAATTCCACGGACAGAGGAGCCTAGTGGGCTACAGTCCATGGAGTCAAAGAGTCGGACACGACTGAGGGACTGAGCACACGTGCACACAGCCTGCCCTTCACATGGGTACCAGCCTTCCACAGCCCAGTCTGCAGAAGTACTGAAAGACACTGGGAGGGAAGGTGGGGGAGTTTTGCAAGGCCCCTGTGTCTCATCTGCCCAGGGTGGAAGTATCTAACTGAGGCCTTAGACAACACTATGCAAATGGCCACAAGTCGGCTTCCTTGACTCTATTACAGGCAGACGGTGCCCTGGGTCTCGCCTGGAGGGCTATGGACCCACCCGCTGGAAGTTGCCATGGAAGCTCTCAGTAGAAGGGCATCCAACTTAAATGGTACAGGAGAAAATGTCCTGATCCATATTTGTACCAAGCACCATCACAGAACTGTGGGCATAGGCTAGACTGGAGGACTGTCAAGCCAGAGTGGGCCCGCCCATGAGACTGAGATGGATTGTGAAAATTGTCCCAGCCACACAGCAGACAAGTGGGGAGGTGAGATTTGAACCTAGTTTTGGCTGATTCACTGCAGAAAAATCAAGGTTTCCCAGAAGAACACAGGTTCTTCTCTGTTCCACTCTCTCTCCTGGAAGGAAAGTTTATGGGAACATGTAGGTGCCCCGGTGGGCTCAGAGTAGGCAGCGTGTACCCCATGAAGGCAGGGACAGGTATAGGGTTGCCCTACAGGCTGGTCTTGCATTTCATGCGAAGATGGGTACAATAAAGGACAGAAAAGGTATGGACCTAACAGAAGCAGAAGATCTTAAGAAGAGGTGGCAAGAATACACAGAAGAACTATATAAGAAAGATCTTAATGACCCAGATAAAAATGATAGTGTGATCACTCACCTAGGGCCAGACATCCTGGAGCGAGAAGTCAAGTGGTCCTTGGGAAGCATCACTACGAACAAAGCTAGTGGAGGTGATGGAATTCCAGCTGATCTATTTCAAATCCTAAAAGATGATGCTGTGAAAGTGCTGCACTCAATATGCCAGCAAATTCAGAAAACTCAGCAGTGGCCATAGGACTAGAAAGGTCAGTTTTCATTCCAATCCCAAAGAAAGGCAATGCCAAAAAATGTTCACATTACTGCCCAATTGCACTCATCTCACACTCTAGCAAAGTAATGCTCAAAATTCTCCAACCTACACTTCAACAGTACGTGAACAGGGTTGTTGAAGCTGGATTCAGAAAAGGTCAAGGAACCAGAAATCAAATTGTCAACATCCATTGGATCATAGAAAAAGCAAGAGAATTCCAGAAAAGTAGAAGTAGGTTGCTTCTATTTCATTGACTATGCTAAAGTCTTTGTGTGGAGCACAAGAAACCGTGGAAAATTCTTAAAGAGATGGGAATACCAGACCACCTTACCTGCCTCCTGAGAAATCTGTATGCAGGTCAAGAAGCAATAGTAAAAACTGGACATGGAACTACAGATTGGTTCCAAATTGGGAAAGGAGTACATCAAGGCTGTATATTGTCACCCTGCTTATTTAATTTATATGCAAAGTACATCATGAGAAACGCTGGGCTGGATGAAGCACAAGCTAGAATCAAGATTGCCAGGAAAAATATCAATAACCTCAGATATGCAGATGACACCACCCTTATGGCAAAAATTGAAGAGGAGCCTCTTGATGAAACTGAAAGAGGAGAGTTAAAAACTTGGCTTAAAACCCAACATTCAGAAAACTAAGATCATGGCATCCAGTCCCATCACTTCATATCAAATAGATGGGAAAACAATGGAAACAGTGGCTGACTTTATTTTCTTGGGCTCCAAAATCACTGAGATGGTGACTACAGCCTTGAAATTAAAAGACACTTGCTCCTTGAAAAACTTAATAGCATATTAAAAAGCAGAGACATTATTTTGCCAACAAAGGTCCATATAGTTAAAGCTATGATTTTACCAGTAATTACGTATGGATGTGAGAGTTGGACCATAAAGAAGGCTGAGCACCGAAGAATTGATGTATTCCAAATGTAGTGCTGGAGAAGACTCTTGAGAGTTCCTTGGACAGCAAGGAGATCAAACCAGTCAATCCTAAAGGAAATCAATCCTGAATACTCATTGGAAGGACAGATGCTGAAGCTGAAGCTCCAATACTTCGACCATCTGATGCAAAGAGCTGATACATTAGAAAAGACCCTGATGCCGGGAAAGATTGAAGGCAGGAGAAGCGGACGCCAGAGGACAAAATGGTTGGATGTCATTAGTGACTCAGTGGACATGAGTTCTGGGAGATGGTGAAGGACAAGGAAGACTGGTGTGCTGCAGTCCATGGGGTCGCAGAGTCGGACACAACTGAGCAACCGAACAACAACAACAACAGGCTGGTCTTGGCCAAGCCCCAAGAACTACCAACACTGACTAGTTTTAGGCAGCGGATAGTGCCTGAGGGCCCAGATGGCTGTCCAAGGGGAGCATCTTTACTGAGCCTTTCCCCTCCGAGTTTTATCCTCTTTGCCCTACCCTCTCTCCCCTCTGGACCCAGAATCCTGTCCAGATCTCTGGTCTGACTACTGAATGCTGGGACACTACTGACTACATGAATGCTGGGACAGCTTTTTCACACACACTGTGGTTGTTCCAGTCCTGAGGACCACAGTGTCATTCTGGGAAATCAAATTCACACACAGCGAGTACTGGCAGCAGGAGTCAACTAGGCTCGGTCAGGAGCAGGGCAGTGCAGGGCATCAAAGTTTCTTCTGCAAATGACAAAACTATGACAGACATGACCTACAATCTCCAGCTGTGTCTTCCCACTGTTTGCCTAAGACCCCAGTACCAGCGTAGAATCTGGAGCCAGCTCACTGGGACAGAGACTACCAGACAGAGCAATCTGTCTGAAAGGCATGCAGCCTAGCCTGCTAGCTGTTGGCCTATGGAGCACCAGCCCAGGCCCTGAGATGCTGAGCATTCTAGGAGCCAGACTGAGGAAGACATCAGTGAAGTGAAGGCAAGTGTGGTTTGATTAGGTCCTATAAGGCAGGTGACAGTGTGTGACTACTGAATGCCCAGGCAGAAAGGCCAATCAGCCAAGAGGCCACTGAGTGTCAAGGATTTCCCCAGGAGAATCTGTGACTAGTGACCCACTAACTGGCCTAGAAAACTGCCAGTGTATGGACTGTGTCAGTTCTTCAATGAGTATTTATTTCATACTCTCTAGCTTCCGCTGCACCTCACCATGTTAGAGGCAGTGGTAAACAAGAAAAAGACTTCTGACACCAGGGAGTTTATCTTCTAATGTGACAAGCACAAATAAGGGACTGTTAAGCAGGTAAGTACCGTGAAGAAAATAAGAGCTGAAGTAGGTGAGAGGGGGCAGAATTGATGCTTTAGAACTGTGGTGTGGGAGAAGACTCTTGAGAGTCCCTTAGACAGCAAGAAGATCAAACCAGTCCATCCTAAAGGAAATCAGTCCTGAATATTCATTGGAAGGACTGATGTTGAAGCTGAAACTCTAAAACTTTGGCCACCTGATGCTGACTCATTTGAAAAGATCTTGATGCTGGGAAAGATTGAAGGTGGATGAGATGGTCGGATGGCATCACCGACTCAATGGACATGAGTTTGAGTAAACTCCGGGAGTTGGTGATGGACAGGGAGGCCTGGCATGCTGCAGTCCATGGGGTTGCAAAGAGTCAGACACGACTGAGCGACTGAACTGAACTGAGGAAAGTGAAAGTGAAGTCGCTCAGTCGTGTCTGATTCTTTTCGACTCCATGGACTGTAGCCCATCAGGCTCCTCTGCCTATGGCATTTTCCAGGCAAGGGTACTAGAGTGGGTTGCCATTTCCTTCTCCAACTGAGTAAAGGTGGAAGACTAAATTATTTCCAGGAAACTGTTTAGATCAATTGCTTCAAATGCAAGAAACTGGAATTTAATATTCAGAAAAATATCTGCTATTCTTGGCAGTATGTAAGTAATCTTAAGAAAGTCAATCATTTCAGCAAAGTGGTGTACTGAGAAGAGAATATAATATGAAAATGATAGATAACATTTCTTTCAAGGAGCTTTGCTAAGAAGAGGCATATAGAAAAAGAGGAGTTTGCTTTTAGGATTGAAGATAATGGGCCATGTTTGTTTATGCTGCTGAGAATAATCCAGTTGAGATTAAAATTAGAGATAAGATTTTGGAGCTGGTGGCAGAAGGAAGGAAAGAGATCTTGTCTGATTATACTGTGCTGGTTTTAACAGGCAAGGTAAACAGAGTTCTGGAGGGAATGTGCTGGCAATCTGTGTCGGTCCTTCTGATGACTGAGAAAAAATCTCAGGAAGTGAAGGGGATCCTCTGGTGGTAACTAGGTCCCTTTGACATTTGTATGAGTCCCTACAGTATGGTTGTCAGTTTCCCTAGCCATGTCCTGCTTGCTCAGGTTCAGCCACAGGATCTGGTCAGAAAATCCCAGGCTAGATTATAACAGGTTACCATTCAGCAGCTTCTATCCTGCTGCCCCCAACCTCTCTGTCCCAGCAGGTGAAGACAAAAATCTCTGGGGATATTCAGTTCAGTTCAGCCACTCAGTCGTGTCCGAGTCTTTGCAACCCCATGGACTGCAGCATGCCAGGCTTCTCTGCCCATCACCAACTCCTGGAGCTTGCTCAAACTCATAGCCATCGAGGCGATGATGCCATCCAGCCATCTCATCCTCCTGCCTTCAATCTTTCCCAGCATCAGGGTCTTTTTCAGTGAGTCAGTTCTTCACATCAGGTGGTCAAAGTATTGGAACTTCAGCTTCAGCATCAGTCCTTCCAATGAATATTCAGGACTGATTTCCTTTAGGACTGACTGGTTTAATCTCCTTGTATATGGGGATGTTGCTGCTACCCAAATCTTGGCTCTTGGTGCACAGAAATAGAGAGAACGAGTCTTGGAGGAGAAGGAAAGAGTGGATTTATTTATTTGCCAGGAAAAGGGGAAAACACTAGGCTAAAACCTCAAGAACTGTGCCATCCCAAACCCCCACCCCCGGAATAAGGAAAGGTTACATAGTCTGGCAGGGTTATGTGGTAAGGATCCAGGGAGTAACAGTCTGGCATTCTCTTCTACAAAATTTAAAAGGGTGGGTGGGGTTTCTGACAAGATTGGGGTGTTAGGGTGAAGGGTTTTAGCTGGTCAGTTCTCCTAATCAGGTAGTTTTGTGGCTGCTCCTCTCCTGATCTTTGCCTATCTGGACAAAAGTCCCTATAGTCAAATCTATGGGTTTTCCCTGGTGGCTCAGATGCTAAAGATGCTGCTTGCAATGTGGGAGACCTGGGTTCCATTCCTGGGTTGGGAAGATTCCCTGGAGGATGGTGAGGAAACCCACTCCAGTGTTCTTGTCTAGAGAATCCCCATGGACAGAGAAGCCTGGCAGGCTACAGACCATGGGGTCACAAAGAGTTGGACACGACTGAGTGACTTTTCACTTTCATGGGTTTTCCAGTAGTCATGTATGTGGATTTGAGAGTGGGACCATAAAGAAGGCTGAGCGTTGAAGAATTGATGCTTTTGAACTGTGGTGTTGGAGAAGACTCTTGAGAGTCCCTTGGACAGCAAGGAGATCAAACCAGTCAATCCTAAAGGAAATCTATCCTGAATATTCATTGGAAGGACTGGTGCTGAAGCTCCAATACTTTGGCCACCTGATACTAAGAGCTTACTCATTAGAAAAGACCCTGATGCTGGGAAAGATTGAATGCAGAAGGAGAAGGGGGCGACAGAGGATGAGATGGTTGGATGGCATCACCAACTCAACGGACATGAGTTTGAGCAAGTTCTGGGAGATGGTGAAGGACAGGGAAGCCTGGCATGCTGCAGTCCATGTGGTCGCAAAGAGCTGTTCACAACTGAGCGACTGAATAACAACCACCTCCCTTGATTAGCAAATGTTTGACTCTGCTCTTTGGAACTCAGGGAATATCATGGAGGCTGGAGTCTTGCCTATAAGACATGGGGGACAAAAAGGCAGGTGCACAGAGGTCCAGCTAGTCACGGCTATGGTTTTCCAGTGGTCATGTATGGATGTGAGAGTGGAACCATAAAGAAAGCTGAGCACCGAAGAATTGATGCTTTTGAACTGTGGTGTTGGAGAAGACTCTTGAGAGTTCCTTGGACTGCAAGGAGATCAACCAGTCAATCCTAAAGGAGATCAGTTCTGAATATTCATCAGAAGGACTGAAGCTAAAGCTGAAGCTCCAATACTTTGGCCACTTGATGCGAAGAACCAACTCACTGGAAAAGACCCTGATGCTGGGAAAGATTGAAGGCAGGAGAAGGGAACGACAGAGGATGAGATGGTTGGATTGCATCACCGAGGCAATGGACATGAGTTTGAGTAGGGTCCAGGAGTTGGTGATGGACAGGGAGGCCTGGCGTGCTGCAGCCAATGGGGTCACAGAGTCAGACACGACTGAGCGACTGAACTGAACTGAAATGAATAACACCTGGCACCTAACAGGTGGCTCAGTAAGTAGTTGCTGAATGAGTGTTTAAATCTCTTTGTTTGCCCTTTCAAAGTCTGTTATATTTTAAGAAGCTCCTGGCTAACAAAAGAGAAGTATCTAATGAAGAAACTTCAAAGCTACAGTTACCCAGGACAACACACCAGCAATCAGGAGGCCTGCCTCAGTATACTCTTCCACTTTCTTCACCATCCAGTTGTCTTATGAGGAAAGGACACAGCATTGTGCTGCAGTGACATCAAAATGGTTCCCAAGTCCCCCATCCCCAGGCCATCCTGTCACTTGTCTGTGATACTCCTACTTCTCATCTCCCCTTTAGACAAATATCTCTTTCCTTTGCTTCAAGACTTGGGGAGCCTTGAAATTCTCTTATAAGCAAGAGCATTAATAAAGCACAAGGCTTGGAATGCTGGGAGTCAGTAAACCCCAGAGACACAGGCTTTTAAATATAGGTTGGTTCCTGCTGACCAGTCCACCAATAGGACTTAGGATTCAGTGTGAATGTATCCATCCAGCTACGTCTCCCCTCCCGCATTCCTCCACCAGAAACCCAGATGACAGCCAAAGCAGAGCCTCGATTCTGCCAAGTTCCTAAGAGCAGGAGAGACTTTATGTATGCACCAGAGGAAGGTACAGGACCCCATACTGGGGTGATCAAATGTCCCATTTCTCAAACTGAAAGCTCTGCTTCCTGGAAAATTCTCAAGGCCTTCGAAAACACCCTATGTTGGAACTGTGCCCAACTACTACCATATTCAAACATCTTAAAAAAAAAAAAAAACCCAGAACGAACACCTTGTGAATTAACTTAATTTTGCCTCCCTGTTTAAAACTTAGCTACATCAAAGGCCCAGCATACTTTCACCAGCTCACTATTGTTACTTGTGAAGTAACTGGAAGTGCATACAGTTGGCACAATATTCAAGATGGTAAAACCTGGTTATGTGCTAAACCAAAGCAATGTCCCGTAGTGTCTGTGACCATTTGTTTGAAAAGGGCCAGGAGTAACACACAGAGAATACTATGTGCAAACTCCAGGAGATGATGAAGGACAAATGTAAAGCAAACCCAAGTTACTCCCAGGGAAGCAATTTACTTTTCACAATTATCATGAGGGATCTAGCATGACCATCATACAAAAGGCATGTGCTGGTATGTATGCTTGTGAAGGTATCTAGAATCATTAAAAGAACCTCACAGGATGTAAGGTGGGGGAGACTTTTGTACACATCTTTATTGCTTGAATTTACTACGAGTATTAAAATATCAACTAAGTTAATGGTCTTTAAAAAGGAGGAGAGGTTGTCAAGTGATGAAAAGCAAGCAGAAGCTTCCATTTACTCTCCTTGTTAAAGCCTAAACAACTGACTGGTTTCCAACGGTCCTGTACAAAATACCAGATGTTTAATTAAAGAGTCTAGAATACCAGGATCATTTTGGTATGGAATACTCAAAAATCAATTTGGGCTAATAGGGAGAAAAGTAAATTATCACACTTAGATAGAATGCAACAGAATGGGGTGGGGTGAGGGAGCTGTGAACAGGTGGAGCACAGAACATATTTGGCACAGTGAGAACACTCTGTATACTACAATAGTGGATGCAAAATCACTGCAGATGGTGACTGCAGCCATGAAAAGATGCTTGCTCCTTGGAAGGAAAGCTATGACAAACTTAGACAAAATATTAATAAAATAAAAAGCAGACACATCACTTTGCTGACAAAGGTCCGTCTAGTCAAAGCTATCATTTCTCCAGTAGTTATATATGGACATGAGAGCTGGACCATAAAGAAGGCTGAGCACCAAAGAACTGATGTATTCAAACTGTGGTACCGGAGAAGACTCTTGAGAGTTCTTTGGACAGCAAGGAGATCAAACCAGTCCATCCTAAAGGAAATCAATCCTGAATATTCATTGGAAGGACTGATGCTAAAGCTGAAGCTCCAATACTTTGGCCACTGATGCAAAGAGATGACTCTTGGAAAAGACCCTGATGCTGGAAAAGATAGAAGACAGGATGAGAAGGGGACGACAGAGGATGAGATAGTTGAGTCAGTTCAGTTCAGTCGCTTAGTCGTGTCCGACTCTTTGCGACCCCATGAATCACAGCACTCCAGGACTCCCTGTCCATCGCCAACTCCCGGAGTTCACTCAAACTCACATCCATCGAGTCAGTGATGCCATCCAGCCATCTCATCCTCTGTCGGCCCCTTCTCCTCCTGCCCCCAATCTCTCCCAGCATCAGAGTCTTTTCCAATGAGTCAACTCTTCTCATGAGGTGGCCAAAGTACTGGAGTTTCAGCTTTAGCATCATTCCATCCAAAGAAATCCCAGGGCTGATCTCCTTCAGAATGGACTGGTTGGATCTCCTTGCAGTCCAAGGGACTCTCAAGAGGCTTCTCCAACACCACAGTTTAAAAGCATCAATTCTTCGGCACTCAGCCTTCTTCACAGTCCAACTCTCACATCCATACATGACCACTGGAAAAACCATAGCCTTGACTAGATGGACTTTTGTTGGCAAAGTAATGTCTCTGCTTTTCAATATGCTATCTAGATCGGTCATAACTTTTCTTCCAAGGAGTAAGTGTCTTTTAATTTCATGGCTGCAGTCACCATCTGCAGTGATTTTGGAGTCCAAAAAAATGAAGTCTGACACTGTTTCCACTGTTTCCCCATCTATTTCCCATGAAGTGATGGGACCAGATGCCATGATCTTAGTTTTCTAAATGTAAGCTTTAAGCCAACTTTTTCACTCTCCTCTTTCACTTTCATCAAGAGGCTTTTTAGTTCCTCTTCACTTTCTGCCATAAGGGTGGTGTCATCTGCATATCTGAGGTGATTGATATTTCTCCCGGCAATCTTGATTCCAGCTTGTGCTTCTTCCAGCCCAGTGTTTCTCATGATGTCCTCTGCATAGAAGTTAAATAAGCAGGGTGACAATATACAGCCTTGACGTACTCCTTTTCCTATTTGGAACCAGTCTGTTGTTCCATGTCCAGTTCTAACTGTTGCTTCCCAGTAATGCTGAAGAAGCTGAAGTTGAATGGTTCTATGAAGACCTACAAGACCTTTTAGAACTAACACCCAAAAAAGATATCCTTTTCATTATAGGGGATTGGAATGCAAAAGTAGGAAGTCAAGAAACACGTGGAGTAACAGGCAAATTTGGCCTTGGAATACGGAATGAAGCAGGGCAAAGACTAATAGAGTTTTGCCAAGAAAATGCACTGGTCATAGCAAATACCCTCTTCCAGCGACACAAGAGAAGACTCAACACATGGACATCACCAGATGGTCAACACCGAAATCAGATTGATTATATTCTTTGCAGCCAAAGATGGAGAAACTCTGTACAGTCAACAAAAACAAGACCAGGAGCTGACTGTGGCTCAGATCATGAACTCCTTATTGCCAAATTCAGACTTAAACGGAAGAAAGTAGGGAAAACCACTAGACCATTCAGGTATAACCTAAATCAAATCCCTTATGATTACACAGTGGAAGTGAGAAATAGATTTAAGGGACTAGATCTGATAGAGTGCCTGATGAACTATGGACAGAGGTTCATGACATTGGACAGGAGACAGGGATCAAGACCATCCCCATTGAAAAAAAAATGCAAAAAAGCAAAATAGCTGTGAAAAGAAGAGAAGTGAAAACCAAAGGAGAAAGGGAAAGATATAAGCATCTGAATGCAAAGTTTCAAAGAATAGCAAGAAGAGATAAGAAAGCCTTCCTCAGCGATCAATGCAAAGAAATAGAGGAAGACAACAGAATGGAAAAGACAAGATCTCTTCAGGAAAATTAGAGATACCTAGGGAACATTTCATGCAAAATGGGCTCGATAAAGGACAGAAATGGTATGGACCTAACAGAAGCAGAAGATATTAAGAAGAGGTGGCAAGAATACACAGAAGAACTGTACAAAAAAGAATTTCACAACCAAGATAGTTACAATGGTGTAATCACTCACCTAGGGCCAGACATCCTGGAATGAAGTCAAGTGGACCTTAGAAAGCATCACTACGAACAAAGCTAGTGGAGGTGATGGAATTCCAGTGGAGCTATTTCAAATCCTGAAAGATGATGCTGTGAAAGTGCTGCACTCAATATGCCAGCAAATTTGGAAACCTCGGCAGTACCCACAGGACTGGAAAAGGTCAGTTTTCATTCCAATCCCCAAAAAAGGCAATGCCAAAGAATGCTCAAACTACCGCACAATTGCACTCATCTGACACACTAGTAAAGTAATGCTCAAAATTCTCCAAGCTAGGCTTCAGCAGTACGTGAACCATGAACTTCCATATGTTCAAGCTGGTTTTAGAAAAGGCAGAGGAACCAGAGATCAAATTGCCAACATCCACTAGATCATCGAAAAAGCAAGAGAGTTCCAGAAAAACATCTATTTCTGCTTTATTGACTATGCCAAAGCCTTTGACTGTGTGGATCACAATACACTATGGAAAATTCTGAAAGAGATGGGAATACCAGACCACCTGACCTGCTTCTTGAGAAACCTATATGAGATAGTTAAATAGCATCATTAACTCAATGGACATGAACTTCAGCAAAGTCCAGGAGATAGTGAAGGACAGGGAAGCCTGGCATGCTGCAGTCCATGCATGCTAAGTCGCTTCAAGCGTGTCCAACTTTGTGACCCCATGAGCTGTATGAGGCCTCCAGGCTCCTCTGTTCATGGGATTCTCCAGACAAGAATATTGGAGTGGGTTGCTATGGCCTCCTCCAGGGGATCTTCCTGACCCAGGGATTGAACTGGTATCTCTTATGCCTCCTGCATTGGCAGGTGGGTTTACTGTCAGGGAATGTTTAACAGGAGGATTCCTACATGCCGTTTAAGTGGAACAGCACGCTGCTCCCAGGAACTGAGGTCATTGTGTGAGACAGTTTTGAATCTCTTTTACGACAAAACTGCTTAGTCTCAATCCCCTTTCTTGAGATATGGATTGTCTCCTGACCTTGTGACTGTTATTAATCCCTTGTTTCATTGGTGACAGTTGCTGTACATTTAGTTTTCTGATCTTTATCATTGTCAAAAGAAACTTCTTGTACCACAGCCTTTATATACTCACAGAGGAATCATTAAAGCACCTTTGCTCCATCAGAGCTTGGGTCCCCATGTCTGTCTGTCTTTCTCTCTCTCTCTCCTCAGCTGATTCTTTGGAGCACAGAGACCCCGTCTTGCTCACTCTCCTGCCCAGGCTTCTAAGACTCTCTCAATGCCTTCATGAGAGACCCAAGTCCTGTGTCAGGGGCTTTATTGGTTTTCTGTGTAAACCAGGGAGTATCAGCCTCTCTTTCACTTTCTTATCGTCACCTCTGAACCACCAGGTCCTGGTCCACTGAAGGACCCCAACAGTTTACCACTAGCACCACCCTGGGCTTACAAAAAGTCAGACATGACTCAGCGACTGAATAACAAAAATTAAGCCATTCACTTCAGCTGCTCAGTCCTGTCCAACTCTTCGACCCCCTGTAGCCAGGCTTCCCTGTTCATCACCAACTTCCAGAGATTGCTAACTCATGTCCATCGAGTCAGTGATGCCATCCAACCATCTCATCCTCTGTTGTCCCCTTCTCCTCCTGCCTTCAATCTTTCTCAGGATCAGGGTCTTTCCCAATGAGTCAGGTTTTCACGTCAGGTGGCCAAAGTATTGGAGTTTTAGCTTCAGCATCAGTCCTTAAGATGAACATTCAGGACTAATTTCCTTTAGGATGGACTAGTTGGATCTCCTTGCTGTCCAAGGGACTCAAGAGTCTTCTCTAGCACTACAGTTCAAAAGCATCAATTCTTTGGCATTCAGCTTTCCTTATAGTCCAACTCTCACATCCATACATGACTACTGGAAAAACCTTAGCTTTGACTAGATGGACCTTTGTTGGCAAAGTAATGTCTATCTATGCTTTTTAATATGCTGTCTAGATTAGTCATATCTTTTCTTCCAAGGAGCAAGCATCTTTTAATTTCATGGCTGCGGTCAACATTTGCAGTGATTTTGGAGCCCAAGAAAAGAAGTCTCTCACTATTCCCATTGTTTCCCCATCTGTTTGCCATGAAGTGATGGGACTGGATGTCATGATCTTAGGTGTTTTGAATGTTGAGTTTTAAGCCAGCTTTTTACTCGGCTCTTTCACTTTCATCAAGAGGCTCTTTGGTTTCACTTTCTGCCATAGGGTGGTGTCATCTGCATATCTGAGGTTATTGATATTTCTCCTGGCAATGTTGATTCCATTTTGTGCTTCTTTCAGCCCAGCGTTTCACATGATCTACTCTGTGTATAAGTAAGTAAGGTGGCAATATATAGCCTTGACATATTCCTTTCCCTATTTGGAACCAGTCCATTGTTCCATGTCCAGTTCTAACTGTTGCTTCTTGACCTGCATACAGGTTTCTCAGGGTACAGCTTAAGGTGGTCTGGTATTCCCATCTTTCAGAATTTTCCAGTTTGTTGTGATCCCCACAGTCAAAGGCTTTAGCGTAGTCAATGAAGCAAATGTTTTTCTGGAATTCTCTTACTTTTTCTATGATCCAATGGATGTTGTTCAAACTAAATCCAGCTTGAACATCTGGAAGCTCTTGGTTCACAAACTGTTGAAGCCTAGCTTGGAGACTTTTGAGCATTACTTTGCTAGGGTGTGAGATGAGTGCAATTGTGTGGTAGTTTGAACGTTCTTTGGCATTGCCTTTCTTTGGAGCTGGAATTAAAACTGACCTTTTCCAGTCCTGTGGCCACTGCTGAGGTTTCCAAATTTGCTGGCATATTGAGTGCAGCACTTTCACAGCATCATCTTTCAGGATTTGAAAGAGCTAAGCTGGAATTCCATCACCTCCACTAGCTTCGTTCGTAGTGATGCTTTTTAAGGCCCACTTGACTTCACAATCCAGCATGTCTGGCTCTAGCTGAGTGATCACAGCATCATGGCTATCTGGATCATCAAGATATTTTTTGTATAGTTCTTCTGTGTATTCTTGCCACCTCTTCTTAATATCTTCTGCTTCTGTTAGGTCCATACCATTTCTGTCCTTTATTGGACAGAATCCTTCATTGCAGGTGGATTCTTCACAAACTGAGATACCAAGGAAGCCATGTTAAGTCATACATGTCCAAAACCAAAATAGGAGGGAAAGGGTAGGAGGGCACAACCTTTAAATGAATGACATAGGCCAAGGACAGAACATAAACTGATCAGAACAAGGCCAACCATCACCCAAAAAGTAGGCAATGGCCCAATTCCTGGAAGTCTGTCTCTTCTCCAAACGAGCTGAAGTAATTCTCCAACTCATTAGCCTGTGAAATTCAGTTTAGTCGCTCATTGGTGTCTGACTTTTTGTGTCCCCATGGACTGCAGCATGCAGGCTTCCCTGTCCATCACCAACTTCCAGAGTTTACCCAAACTCATGTCCACCGATGCCATCCAACCATCTCATCCCGTCCTCTCCTTCTCCTCCCACCTTCAATCTTTCCCAGCATCAAGGTCTTTTCCAATGAGTCACTTCTTGGAATCAGGTGGCCAAAGTATTGGAGCTTTAGCTTCAGTCCTTACAATGAATATTCAGGACTAATTTCCTTTAGGATGGACTGTTTGGATCTCCTTGCTGTCCAAGGGACTCTCAAGAGTCTTCTCCAACACTACAGTTCAAAAGCATTAATTCTTTGGCACTCAGCTTTCTTTATAGTCCAACTCTCACATCCATACGTGACTACTGGAAAAACCATAGCTTTGACTAGATGGACTTTTGTTGGCAAAGTAATGTCTCTGCTTTTTAATATGCTGTCTAGGTTGGTCATAGCTTTTCTTCCAAGGAGCAAGTGTCTTTTAATTTCATGGCTGCAGTCACCATCTGCAGTGATTTTGGAGCCCCCCAAAATAAAGTCTCTGTTTCCATTGTTTCCCCATCTATTTGCCATGAAGTGATGGGACCGGATGTCATGATCTTAAGTTTTCTCAATGTTGAGTTTTAAGCCAAATTTTCATTCTCCTCTTTCACTTTCATCAAGACGCTCTTTAGTTCTTCCTTGCTTTCTGCCGTAAGGGTGGTGTCATCTACATATCTGAGGTTACTGATATTTCTCCCAGCAATTTTGACTCCAGCTTGTGCTTTACCCAGCCCTGCATCTCACACGATGGACTCTGCATATATGTTAAATAAGCAGGGTGACAATATACAGCCTTGACGTACTCCTTTCCTGATTTGGAACCAGTGTGTTGTTCCACGTCCAATTCTAATTGTTGCTTCTTGACCTGAATACAGATTTCTCTATGAAAATTTCCCAGCCCATAAAAGCTAACCTCATCACATTTCGAGGCCACTCTCAGCTTCTATGACCCACGCTCTGTGGAGTGTTTATATAAATCCACTTCCTATCTATCACTTTCTCACTGAATTCTTTCTGGCATGAGACATCAAGAACCTGAGCATAATTCAGTCCTGAAACTAGATGTGTGATCTTGGTTGTGGGTTTTGGCTGGGCTTGAGTCCCAGCACATGGGTTCAGCTTCCAATCTGAGGTAAATGGAGAATGTAGACTGACTGGATGGACCCTAACGTAAACCGTAAATTCCAGATCATGTCAATGTACATTCATCAACTTTAACAAATTTACCACTCTGATAGGGGATGTTCACAGTAGGGGAGGTTATGCATATGAGGACATATGGGAAACCTCTGTCCCATCTCAATTTTGCTGTGAACCCAAATTTTCTCTGAAAAAACTAACAAACAAAAAAAAAAAACCCTGGAGAATGGGATATCCCATTCCACACATACCTCCTTAAAATAAATCATAGGTTTTCCTTTTTGTCTTTAATACATTTGTCAATCTAAGTCCCCTGTGAATGTTCCTTTATCCTCAGGAATAACAAGGCTGTGGTGGCAGGTAGCAAAAGTGAAAAATAATTTTTCTTAATCAGACTCAATTCTCAGAATCTAACTCATATAAATGTCTTTTAGACACACAGTGAAGTTATTATACAAGCTTCAGGAATTCAGTAGTGCAGTGACCAGGATACTTGACTCACGCCAACACTCAAGAGGGCCAGTGCAAAACCCCCTCGACCATGCTTCCCAAAGAACCTGCAGTGTGTGTGGCTTACCTGAAGCAGGATCAGGCACATGCCTTCTCTAGAGCCAAAAGCTGTGTAGGCTCTTACCTAAAGGCCACTGAGTACAGATCTCAGCAAAGGAAAGCAAACTCTAATGCCTTCTGAAACTCAAGGAATTGGGTAACACTGCCAAAACAGCTTCACCTTCCCACCCCTTTCAACCGTGAAGACAACTCAATAAAATAATCCATGTAAAATGTCTGGCAGATGGGAAATGCTTAGTGTTTGACATTATTCACTATTAGCTATTTCTGCCATTTCAAGTCCTGAAGGTCCAATGCCTAATGCCCTCCTGACCATTCTGAATTTAATTAACCCCTTCACAGTAATGGTCATTTCAGCACTCTCCCCTCCTCATTCACAAATGATGACACCACCAGAACTAACCTAGTTTAGAACATCAGCAACTGCTTTTAGGATTGCAGTATCAAGTTAATGTACTTCAGAAGCCACCAATCACTCGTGAACTTTTCAAATATACCTAATGATATCTACCACTCAAGATGAAAGCAGAAATGTCAATGTGCTTCTAAAAGGTGGCTTAAACAAATATCCTCACCCAAGTCATCTAGCCATCCTGGATTCTAATTTTTGGTTTTGGGTATTTTCCCTAGGATCTGAGGAAAAGCTGGAGACACTACAAAGGGCCTACACTGCAATCATTAAGATCCTGCTTTAGGGACCTTCCTGACCCCCAGTGGTTAAGACTCCACACTTCCAATGCAAAGGGCATGGGCTTGATCACTGGTTGGGAATTAAGATCCCACATGCCTGACAGCACAGTCAAAAAAAAAAAGCTTCTGCTTTAAGGAAACCCAGCACTTAAAACTAACGCAATATTGTAAACCAACCATACTTCAATCTAAAGAAATAAAACTCAAAGCCAAGGACAAAATATGCTGCTGTGGTAACAAAGAGGCCGTAACCAGACTTCCTGTCACCTTGAGCTTTACAGAGGACATGAAAGCTGTTATACCACTATTAAAAATACCTTGGTATGTCCTTGATTGTCCTATCTCTCTAGCCCTTTTCTGGACAATCAGCTCTGGTGTGGCTACAGGGAGGGAGTAGTGAGCTAGGGCTTATTGTCTTCGTGGTTTACTTTTAGTCACAGATCATTAGAAGAATGAAAATTAAAGAGGTAGTTTTATTTCGACCAACGAACCCTGAATATTCATTGGAAGGACTGATACTGAAGCTCTAGTACTTTCACCACCTGATACGAAGAGCCAACTCACTGGAAAAGACCATGATGCTGGCAAAGACTGAGGGCAGGAGGAAATGGGGGGGTAACAGAAAAGATGGTTGGATGGCACCACCAATTCCGGGAGATAGTGAAGAACGGGGAAGCCTGGCATGCCACAGTCCATGGGGTTGCAGAGTCAGGCACAACTTTGTAACTGAACAAGATTATTCTTTTCCATGTGATTATGGGAAACGAAGATTCAGTTCAGTTCAGTCGTGTCCGACTCTTTGTGACCCCATGAATCGCACCACGCCAGGCCTCCCTGTCCATCACCACCTCCCGGAGCTCACTCAGACTCACGTCCATTGAGTCGGTGATGCCATCCAGCCATCTCATCCTCTGTCATCCCCTTCTCCTGCTGCCCCCAATCCCTCCCAGCATCAGAGTCTTTTCTAGTGAGTCAACTCTTCACATGAGGTGGCCAAAGTACTGAAGTTTCACTTTTAGCATCATCCCTTCCGAAGAACACCCAGGACTGATCTCCTTCAGAATGGACTGGTTAGATCTCCTTGCAGTCCAAGGGACTCTCAAGAGTCTTCTCCAACACCACAGTTCAAAAGCATCAATTCTTTGGCGCTCAGCTTTCTTTATAGTCCAATTCTCACATCCATACATGACTACTAGAAAAACCATAGCCTTGACTAGACGGACCTTTGTTGGCAAACTAATGTCTCTGCTTTTTAATATGCTATCTAGGTTGGTCATAACTTTCTTTCCAAGAAACAAAGATTGCTCAGGGCCAAATACACCATATAGTTTCTCCTCTCATTCCTCTTGTCTGCTTCCAAAGCAGGGTGCATGGTTTCATCTCTGGTCTTGGAATTAAGATCTCACAATTGTGGTAGTGTGGTGTGGCAAAAAAAAAGTTCATGAAAGCTAGTAATACATCAAAGAACATGTGAGAAGAGATTAAGGCTTTAATGAAAAAACATTTTAGCTCATGGGAACACAATCTACCTTGTAACAAGCAAGCCTATTACTCAATCTTAAGGTCCATTCTTAATGACACATTACAGTTGAAAATGGACTACTTATCACACAGGACAGGTTAAGTCACTACTGAAAGTATAGTCACATGTTATATTTTAATTATTCACTAAAACCCATGATCACCATCAATCACCACAAAATCCAGTATTCTTCAATTTGTAGTTGGAAAACTGAGCAGTGGCTCTTAAATCTAGATATAAAATCTCTGTGGGCATCAATGTTAAGAACCACAGGAAAAAACATCCTTCCCTTATTAAGTCACAGGAAGATCTTTCTGAAAAATTATCCAATATTGACACGCTACAATTCCATCCAAAACACACCTACTGCGATCAAGAAAAAGTCATCTGTGTTTGCTTAGGATATTCAACCTAAGAAATGAGTACATCATTTTATCAATTCATTTCACCCTTACAAAGTAAGTTCCAAAGCAAATTTCTCCAAGTCTTCAGTCTAGAATACTCAAGACACTCACTTTTTTGAACAAGCAGCTTTGTAAAACTGAAAATTGTATTTTAATCTGTTACTGAGAAATCACCAACACCAATTATATTTCTTTAAAGGAAATTTACTATACTTTTTTATTTTTTAAAAACTTTTTTAAACTTAAGTATGCAATGCATTTTCTTTATCAATTTCACAATCAGGTAGGGTTTTGGGGGCCACACAAAAAGATTGGCGGGATGCTAACTGCTCCAGCAGGGATTGACCCCCTAAATCCCTGTAGTGGAAGCTTGGGAGTCTTAATCACTTTACCTCCAGGAAGTTCCCACAAGCCCTTTTCGGTTAACTACAAAGTTTACTTTAGAGAATTTGTACCTGGATGACAATAAAAACTCAATTACAAGACGTGAGTTCCTTTGGAGTAAATTTTAACCACAGGACTTGTAAAATCAGTTTGTATCTAGATCACTTGGACATTGGATCATCAGTACTGCACATTAATAAACTATTTGTCCAGTCAGAAATAAAAGGCATAAAATGATTTTTTTTAAAAAGGAGAGAAGGATGTATTTCTCATGAAAGCATTTAAGAACAAAATGAAACGGAGACATGGAAAAACTAAGGTCTTTTGGGCAATCAACTCCACAAGCTACCAAAAATATTGTCAATTAAGAACAGAGAAGAGAGTGGACCACTTAAAAAAATATACTGTGAATGTGTGTATTTTCTTCAAGTATCTTAGAAAGACAAATGCAAAAAATTTCCTCATCAGTTCCAAATTCACCACAGTACAAGGCAAAACTTTTATTACTATACCCACACAATTAAGTGTCCTGAAGTTCAACATTCAGAAAATGAAGATCATGGCATCTGGTCCCATCACTTCATGGGAAATAGATGGGGAAACAGTGTCAGACTTTATTTTTTGGGGCTCCAAAATCACTGCAGATGGTGACACAGCCATGAAATTAAAAGACACTTACTCCTTGGAAGAAAAGTTACGACCAACCTAGATAGCATATTCAAAAGCAGAGACACTGCTTTGCCAACAAAGGTCCGTCTAGTCAAGGCTACGGTTTTTCCAGTGGTCATGTATGGATGTCATAGTTGGACTGTGAAGAAGGCTGAGCGCCGAAGAATTGATGCTTTTGAACTGTGGTGTTGGAGAAGACTCTTGAGAGTCCCTTGGACTGCAAGGAGATCCAACCAGTCCATTCTGAAGGAGATCAGCCCTGGGATTTCTTTGGACGGAATGATGCTGAAGCTGAAGCTCCAGTACTTTGGCCACCTCATGCAAAGAGTTGACTCATTGGAAAAGACTCTGATGCTGGGAGGGATTGGGGGCAGGAGGAGAAGGGGCCGACAGAAGATGAGATGGCTGGATGGCATCACTGACTCGATGGATGTGAGTCTGAGTGAAGTCCGGGAGCTGGTGATGGACAGGGAGGCGGGCCTGCTGCGATTCATGACGTCGCAAAGAGTCGGACATGACTGAGCAACTGAACTGAACTCAAGTTGATTTATCCTGGTATAATCAAGTATTAGTAACTATTTCAACTTCCTAATACTATTCAAAGGATAAAAGACAGGCTGAGGGGGAACTCATTGTGTGCTTATCACTGCCACTTCATTTCAAATGCCATTTTTATCCTTGGGTGATGTGCTTAACACTAAACCATGATCCAGTAATAGTTTTTCATTTGATTTAGTATCATTTAAAGAACTTAAATTAATAGAGGAAAATATTTTAAGAGCTATATCTGAGACAATTTAACTGTAAGGTCATGTGACAAGCAATGTACAAGTATTCGTTAAAAACTTACCAATCTCTCAATCGTCTTAAAATGTCCATGTTACACAGCAATATTTATTACCAGAAACTGCAGTGACTGATAAGTAGACACATTAGTTTGTTAAGCTCTACCTGAAAACATGCTTTCAACAAAATCTGAACATCTTGTGTCTTGATACATATGGTATTCCAATCAGGTCTTACTGAAGGAGCACACAGATTTCACTTCCTTTCTTGCAGATGCAGGAAGAAGAATCCACAAAGAGCATGTGGGCAATCTGACAAATTGTACTATCTGAACTACAAGTCCTGAAATTCATTTAAAGAATGTCAAGGAGTTACAAGAGAGATTATGTTGTGGCCTTGATTTTTATTTTCTCCTAGAATTCTACAGATTCTAAAATTTATCAATTGATGTTATCTTTTAAATAAACAGCACCAGTCTTGCCCATTGATACAATTAAAATTTGACTTTTTCAGCTCTTAGTTCACAAGTTTATTATGAAAAACACTGCAGTGCTCTTGTGCAGTAACATCATCTTACAGCAGGGAGAAAAAAAAACAGTTCCATTCAAAACAACTCACCAGGTTCTGACAGTAACAAAGAACAACATGAGGCTGAGATTTGAGAAGGGAAAATAAACTGAGTGCAGACAAATCATACAATTAAATTAAACGGTATCCCTGAAAATAAACAAAACGATTTTAAAACTCACAAGTAGAGGGGAGGCCTTGGTACTTATTTTTAAAAATGTTCATTAAGCTCCAATGATTGTTTGCTGCTATTCTTATCTACAGTCATGCTGAGTAAAGCTATAGCTAAATGGAAGTTAAATTGTATTCACGAGGTGTTAATGTTTACATCTTATCTGCAGTCTCTCAGAGAAAGCAAAGTAACTACAAATAGCGCTATGCCAGAAACTGGTTTCTTGACCAACAATGTCGCTTCAGCATGCAATGAACTGGTTCATTCTAAAGTGGTCACGGCTGTTGATGACAGGCTTTGTATTTTTATATGGCACATCTTTTTGGTCCGTGTGAAAACAAGTTTTTTTGAATGTTAACTATTCTCTGACACTTGTGGAGTTACTGTTGCTCTTCCCATATCCATTAGGTCAATATATGGTTCATGGCAATACTGTACAAGTTTAAAATTTCATTACAGGAAGTAGTCTGGGGTACGACGAGTAACATGTGGCTCGCCTCTGCGAGGTGCTGGGTCAAACTGCAAGCTGAAAAACAAAGACATATTTGCTCTAAGACATCAATACACTGATAATTAAAATCAATATTAATCTGTTTTAGTTCCAGATGTACAACATAGTGGAGAAGGCAATGGCAACCCACTCCAGTACTCTTGCCTGGAAAATCCCATGGACAGAGAAGCCTGATAGGCTGCAGTCCATGGGATCGATAAGAGTTAGACACAACTGAGCGACTTCACTTTGACTTTTCACTTTCATGCACTGGAGAAGGAAATGGCAACCCACTCCAGTATTCTTGCCTGGAGAATCCCAGAGTCGGGGGAGCCTGGTGGGCTGCCATCTATGGGGTCGCACAGAGTTGTACACGACTAAAGTGACTCAGCAGCAGTAGCAGCAGCACTGTAACATGTTGTTTTGAAATTTCTATACATTAATCACAGTAAGAGTCACCTATGTAAGTCTAACCACCACCTGTCACCAAAGTTATTACTGTATTATTCGACTGTTCCCCACACTGTACATTTCATTCTTGTGCACATTTTTACACTTTTTTCTATCCAATGACTTACATAATAGGACCCTAATTATAGCCTTATCATGCATTTTACATGTGTTTTCTAGATGTATGCCCACTCAAAAGAGCCAAGGCAACATCAGCCAGAGGACATGCTTCTATACATTGTGGTTTCTTCTGAGACCATTTGAAAAGATTCTACTAAACAAGTCTTAAAGAGTCTAAGGTACTGTAAAAATATAATCATTTCATCCTCAGGATTTATTTACTCTACAATAAAAGTATAAGTTTAAAAGTTAAGATCCTAATAATTCATATTAAGGTCTAGGTTTCTATTGATGTATTTCAAAGGAAACCTAAAAATCTGTTTGGAATCTGGATTTAGCATAAACTCTTGAAGTATTAAACCTCCCATTAAAACTAATATTCAAGTAAGGGTAACCAACTACTCAGGTGTGAATACTTACAAAGAGTATTTTAGAGTATCATCAAGTTCCATGATTGCAGCTTGGTTACCACAACGATAACAATAGTTTGGAGCACTGAAAATCGTTACTACATTTCGGTCATGGCACCAGTTATATCCCTACAATGAAAAGAACAGAGAAAAAAAAAAAACAACAACTCTATTTTATTCCTTTATTTACACAACTAAAGGTGACTCCCTTCAAGAAGGAAAATAGATCTGCCCCTTTCCCCAAAAGGTTTTTAAAAAAGTACTGCTTTGTTTCTGGATGATTTAATAATTTCCTATACTCTGCACAATGACCCCTCCCCACCTTCTGGCCATGCTGCACAGCTTGTGGGATCTCAGTTCTCCAATCAGGGAATGAGCCCAGGCCACAGCAGCAAAAGCACTGAATCCTAACCACTAGACCACTAGGCACTCCCTATGCAGAACTCAAGAAAAGTCCTAAAAAAAAACAACAACAAAACACAAACCCACCAATCTCAAAGGGATAAACTACTTCTCTCTCATTTCTTATTGCAACAGCCCTACACACGATATAAGAATGAGTACATGGCCATTCCTTGTACAGGCAGATACCCACTCCTGGAGACCAGAACCTTATTGACTCTGTCCTTATTATAGGCATTACCTGAACTGCCCAGACACGAAGGAGAGATGACTCTAGGAACTCCAACCTCATCCCCGCAAAGTTCACCTGAATGTATGAGTAACTTTTAAAGTACTGTTCACAAATTTATTTCCCTATCCCAAGCAAAGTCAGAGTTTATGGATAATCACAGAGTTGTGTCAGTATCAATCTAAATTGAATCCTGATTTTATAAGTATGCTTAATCCATGTTTTATGCTAAGAATTTAGCCCCTTTCCCTTTAGTTTCTTCTTTTAAATCACCTGTAATCCTACCATCCAAAGGATCACTTAAATATTTTGGGTGTGTTTCTTGCCAAACTCTCCTCCATATATACACGTTAAATATATGTAATAAAACTGAGATTAAAAAATGTTTATTTCCATCTCCTCCATCTTACTTTCCCAGCCTTAACTCCCAAGCACTGCTCAGTCATTATGAATTATCTCAGAACATTTTAATATTTGGATCAAAAGCCTGAAATTTTATTTATTTTTATTTTTTGGCTATGGGGGTTCTTCGATGCTGCATGGGGGCTTTCTCTAGTTGCAGCAAGTTGGGACTACTCTCTGCTGTGGAACTCAGGCTTCTCACTGCAGCGGCTTCCCTTGTTCTGGAGGATAGGCTCTAGCCGCTCTGGCTTTAGTAGTTGCAGCTGACATGCTTTGTTAGCTCTGCCACATGTGGGATCTTCCTGGTCCAGGGATCAAATTGGGTGTTCCTTGCATTGCAAAGCAGATTCTTAACCACTGGATCACCAGGGAAGCCCCCAAAGCCTGGGATTTTAATTCTAGTGTGCATTCATCAAAAAGGCTCAGGCTATAATGGTACACTCATCAGAAAAATACATGCATATTCTCACTAATACCATATAATTTAAAATTTCCTAAGATCTTCCTTAAGTTTATTTAAAAAGCAAGTCAATGTCAAACAACAAACATACCTCCATCACCAGTTGATGAGCTCTAGACACCAACGTGAGGCCATTGGCATGATTAAATGTCTCAGAAATATCCTGCCCAAAGGTGTAACCAGCTCCTCGAGGAGATATACCCCAACCTCCACGGTCATCTGGATCTGACCACAGCAAGTCACACATTGGACCCTAAAAAGCAAGTAAAGTTTTAGACTACCTCTTGGAAAACTGGTTAATATGTGATCTTAGTAATTTAATCAGAATCACCCTACTAAGTCACTTGTTGGATGGTGTTTCCCAAAACTGGTAAAAGGTTTTGCAGATAGTCAAGTATCTGTGTCAATAAGAAAGAAACTATTTCCAGATGTCTTTAAGACGCACAGCCTACACCAATGAGTTCCAAGAGCAACAAGCCCTAACTAATTAATAGTATAGTAATTAAAGTAGATGCTCTGAAAACAGTCACCACCTCGGTCCTAAACCCAGTCCCAGAGCTGTCGTGATCTCGGCAGGTTTCTTAATGTTAGCTTCCGAAGAATAGGCTCAATGAGAGTGCTCACACCACATGGGATGATTTTTGAGAATTAATAAGAAAATACATAAAATGAACTAAGTTACAATTAAGAACAGTTCCTCTTCATAAAATTTTCTGAAAGAAAAAATTTTATTATAAAAAAAAATAATACCTCATGGGGAACTTCTTGGAGGCGATCAAGTGCTCTGATGTGATCCAGTGTGTCTATGGATGGTGAGAGGCCACCATGTAGACAGAAGATCTGAAAAGAATGGTTTCCAACATTACCCTCATTTAAAATAAACATTATTCACTAACCTGCAAACAACAGCCCACATCATTCAGCCCCCTTGGGTGTTTGTGTTCTCCCAGAACTGGGCTTGTTTCTGCAGGATCTTTCTTTCACCCTACTGTAAACTATGGAATATACTTTTTCTTCCTGATAAACCATTCCTATTGCACCCAAACTCCAATCAGATCTTGACTTTATCCTCATCATAGACTATTATTTTCCTTCTCATAGAATTTTCTTGAAATTTCTCTGTGCACTTGTCTACTGGCACTGGAAAAGAGTTAATTACATCTCCCCAACATGTCCAGAAACAGCCTAAGAGGATGGATGGGCTGTATCTTCCACCCTACTCTGTGGTTCAGTGCCCCTCACAAAATAAGGGCCCAGAAGGACGTTAGGATGGAAAAATAAGTTACTGGCACCTAAATGTTAAGAAAGCAGATGCCTGAAAATAATTAGCAATGTAAACTTTAAGAAGACTTACATACCTGCCCATCCACCAAGGCAGTGAGAGGAAGATAGTCAAAAAGGTCTGTAAAATACTTCCAAACATTGGCATTTCCGTATTTCCTTAAACACTCATCGTAGAAACCATATACTTGTGTGATCTGTCTGCTCTCATGATTTCCTCGAAGAATGGTGATACGTTCACGGTAACGAACCTGAAACAAAAAAGTGGAAAACATGAACAGCTGGCTCCTTCAAAAACCAAGTAACAACCTAGCAAACATTCTACAGGAAAATACAGAGTTCCAATTTTGTTTTGTTGGAAAAAAATATCTCACACTCCCACATCACACAAAAGTGAAATCACACCTACAGATATTTATCCCACGGGATATCTGCCAACCCCATCTCACTACCACCGACTTTATGTCAAGCATAATCATCAGCTGCAAAACTCCATCCATGAGTTTTTTTTATTACTTACACAACCATGACAATCCAGTTCTAGAACCTTTCTATTAACCCAAAGATCCCTCATGCCTGTTTGCAATCATTTCCAATTCCCACTCTTAGCAACTGTTAATACTCTCTTGAGATTTCCTTTCTCTAGAAATTTCATAGAAATGAAACCATGCAAAATGTAGCTTTTGTGTGTTTGGCTTCTTTAACTTAGCAGAGTATTTTTGAGACTCATCTGTATATTGATTAGTGGTTTGTCTCTCACTGCTGCACAGCATTCCATTGTATGACTACACTGTTTTGGCTTTTTATTCATCAGCTGGCTGAACATTTGGACTGTCTGCAGTTTAAGGCTGTTGTGAATAATGTTTCTACGATCCTACTGCCATGTAAGAAATTTCTGTATGCATATATGCTTTCAATTCTCTTCAGTGGATTCCTATGGTTCTAATGTATCTTCAACAAATTAACACTTGGTATGACTAGCCTTACCCATGAAAACCATTCTAATGGGTCTGATTTATTTCTGGCTGTGCCACACACCGCCTGTGGGGTTTAGTTCCCGAATCAGGGATTGAACCTGCAACCTCTTTACTGGGAGCACAGTCTTCCACTGGACCACCAGGGAAGTCCCTGGCCCTGATTTTGACTTTAATTTGCATTTCCCTGATTGATTAAGGTTTGAGCATCTTTTCATGTACTTAATACCATTCATACACCTTCATGGGTGAAACATTTATTCAAATGTTTTGTCCACTTAAAAATTATTTATTCTCTTAGTATAGGTATTAAAAATATATATGACTACAAATATTTTTTAGTGGTATCTCTTGAAGAACAAAACAATCAATTTGATGGAAGTCCAATTTATCAGCATTTTAATGGATTGTGCTTTTGGTAGCATACTTAAATCGCCTTTGTCAAACCCAAGGATACAAAAATAATTTTCTCCTATGTATTATTTTACAAGTTTCACAGTTTTAGTAATTCAGATTGAGACTTCTGATTAATTTTGACCCATCTGTACAGTATATGAGGTAGCTTAAGTTACCTTTTTGCATACGGATACCCAACTGTTGCAGCATTATTTGCTTAAGTTTCCTTTCCCCTGTATTAAGTCTGCTGGACTACAAGATAACAGAGATTAGAAAGCTTAGTTCAGTTCAGTCGCTCAGTTGTGTCTGACTCTTTGCAACCCCATTAATCACAGCACACCAGGCCTCCCTGTCCATCACCAACTCCCAGAGTTTACCCAAACTCATGTCCATCAAGTCGGTGATGCCATCCAGCCATCTCATCCTCTGTCGTCCCTTTCTCCTCATGCCCCCAATCCCTCCCAGCATCAGGGTCTTCTCCAAGGAGTCAACTCTTCGCATGAGTTGGCCAAAGTGCTGGAGTTTCAGCTTCAGCAGCAGTCCTTCCAGTGAACACCCAGGACTGATCTCCTTCAGGATGGACTGGTTGGATCTCCTTGCAGTCCAAGGGACTCTCAAGAGTCTTCTCCAACACCACAGTTCAAAAGCATCAATTCTTCGGCGCTCAGCTTTCTTCACAGTCCAACTCTCACATCCATACATGATCACCTGGAAAAACCGTAGCCTTGACGGACCTTTGTTGGCAAAGTAATGTCTCTGCTTTTCAATATGCTATCTAGATTGGCCATAACTTTTCTTCCAAGGAGTAAGCGTCTTTTAATTTCGTGGCTGCAGTCACTATCTGCAGTGATTTTGGAGCCCAAAAAAATGAAGTCTGACACTGTTTCCACATCTATTTCCCATGAAGTGATAGGACCAGGTGCCATGATCTTCGTTTTCTGAATGTTGAGCTTTCTTTAAGTCAACTTTTTCACTCTCCTCTTTTACTTTCATCAAGAGGCTTTTTAGTTCTTCTTCACTTTCTGCCATAAGGGTGGTGTCACCTGCATATCTGAGGTTATTGATATTTCTTCCAGTAATCTTGATTCCAGCTTATGCTTCTTCCAGCCCAGTGTTTCTCATGATGTACTCTGCATATAAGTTAAATAAGCAGGGTGACAATATACAGCCTTGACGTACTCCTTTTCCTATTTGGAACCAGTCTGTTGTTCCATGTCCAGGTGTAACTGTTGCTTCCTGACCTGCATATAGGTTTCTCAAGAGGCAGGTCAGGTGGTCTGCTATTCCCATCTCTTACTTCCCACAGTTTATTGTGATCCACACAGTCAAAGGCTTTGGCATAGTCAATAAAGCAGAAATAGATGTTTTTCTGGAACTGTCTTGCTTTTCCCATGATCCAGCGGATGTTGGCAATTGATCTCTGGTTCCCCTGCCTTTTCTAAAACCAGCTTGAACATCAGGAAGTTCACGGTTCACGTATTGCTGAAGCCTGGCTTGGAGAATTTTGAGCATTACTTTACTAGCATGTGAGATGAGTGCAATTGTGCAGTAGTCTGAGCATTCTTTGGCATTGCCTCTCTTTGGGATTGGAATGAAAACTGACCTTTTCCAATCCTGTGGCCATTGCCAAGTTTTCCAAATTTGCCGGCATACTGAATGCAGCACTTTCATAGCATCATCTCTCAGAAAAATAGCTCAACTGGAATGCCATCACCTCCACTAGCTCTGTTCGTAGTGATGCTTCCTAAGGCCCACCTGGCTTCACATTGCAGGATGATGTGATGAGTGATCACATCATCGTTGAGGATCTGGGTCGTGAAGATCTTTTTTGTACAGTTCTATGTATTCTTGCCACCTCTTCTTAGTATCTTCTGCTTCTGTTAGGTTCATACCATTTCTGTCCTTTATTGAGCCCATCTTTGCATGAAATGTTCCCTTGGTATCTCCAATTTTCTTGAAGTGATCTCTAGTCTCTTTCATTCTGTTGTTTTCCTTTATTTCTTTGCACTGATCGCTGAGGAAGGCTTTCTTATCTCTCCTTGCTATTCTTTGGAATTCTGCATTCAGATGCTTATATCTTTCCTTTTGTCCTTTGGTTTTCGCTTCTCTTCTTTTCACAGCTATTTGTAACGCCTCCCCAGACAGCCATTTTGCTTTTTCACATTTCTTTTCCATGAGGATGGTCTTGATCCGTCTCCTGTACAATGTCACAAACCTATGTCCATAGTTCATCAGGCACTCTATCAATCAGATCCAGTCCCTTAAATCTGTTTCTCACTTCCACTGTATAATCATAAGGGATTTGGTTTAGGTCATACCTGAATGGTCTAGTGGTTTTCCCTACTTTCTTCAATTTAAGTCTGAAATCAAGCAACAGAAATTTATTTCCTCACAGTTCTAGACGCTAGAAGTCCAAGATCAAGGTGTCAGCAGGGCTGGTTTCTTCTGAGGTCTCTCTTTGATGACTAGGAAATGGCCATCTTCTCCATATTTCTTCTCATCATCTTCCCACTGTTTTTGTGCTCTATCTCCTCTTGTAAGGACACCAGTCATACCGGGTTAGGGGTGACCCATATGATCTCATTTTACCTTAATTACCTCTTCAAAGGCCCCATCTCCAATACAGCAAGGTATTCTGAGGTACTGGGAGTTAGGATGCAGCATGAATTTGGGGAAGAGGTGGTAGTGGCAAATTCAGTTCATAACACAAACACCATTAAAAAAAACTTTATTTATTTATGGCTGCACTGGGTCTTTGTTGCTGTACATAGACCTTCTCCAGTTGCAGCAAGCAGGAACTACTCTCTAGGCACATGGGTTTCTCACTACAGTAGTTTCTCTTGTTGCAGAGAATGGGATCTAGGGTGTGCGGACTTTAGGAGTTGTGGCTCACAGGCTCTGACTGACTCAGTACTTTTGGCACAGTGGGAAAGTTGTCCCGCAGCACACAGGATCTTCATGGACCAGGGATCAAATCTGTGTCCCCTGTACCACTGGCAAGCAGATTCTTTACCAGTGAGCCACCAGGGAAGCCCCAAACATGAATTCTTAAAAGGCAGTATATTTATTCTTACTCTGAGCAATAGGACTCATCCTGGGCTTTAAGTATAGGTTAGCTTGCAAGATTGCTTTCATAGCATCTACAGTCACTGCAGAAACTTTCCATCATTTAATTCTACTCCTTCAATTTACACATGCAGAACATAATGACCTCCGAAAATGTTTTGCAGCACTTTACATGATTCAGACTAGTTGCTTCATCAACACTTACATTTCTGTCAATTGCTCAAAATTCAGTTTTTGCCAAAACCACATCTCAGTGCTTCTCCAATACTAGAAAATGCTGTCAGCTATCTTACCATTTTTATATTCTTCAATAAAATTATCTACCCAAAAGAAAAGTCTAATAATTTAAGTGAAAGGTTATCCTAAAATGTTTTCTACCATTTTGTGTTTTACCTTCAAATCTCTGTATATTTCCCACAGCTACAACTGGTATAAAACAGCTCGCTTTCTTTATCATTTCTATTGTACTAGATTATCATGTTATGTCTAACAGCTGCAAACTATTCCACTGAGATAAGCCATACCTTAGATATTCACTTACTGTTATTTATATCAATTCCTTCTCTGAATTAAAGATAATGCTACAATTTACGTTTTCATATACACAAAGCTTCTTTCCTCTTAAAACTTCTTCCTCAGTATAACTTAGTTACACAGTTGTTATGTCAGAGAATATAAACATGCCAGTATTGGAAATGTGTTGCTCTGTTAGTGAATATACTTCAAAAATATCTAGAAAGGTTAATTATATTACCTGTTCTAACTCCAATTTATTAAACAAAACTTCTATTTAACCAGCCCTCTAGCATTTTAAAATCATCTAACTGAGGCATTCTTTTCCTCAGAAAATAACTCGTTTTTATATTCTGTACCATTCCCTCACATTCAGAATGAAGATATAGACATATTTATTAAGCCCCAAACCTGAATATCTAGATTCCTAAATGTGGACATTATTCTAAAATCTAACATGCAGATAGAGAAGACCACAAATCATTGGGGGGAAAAAGGACATTTAAGAGGGCTGCCATATCCAGTTCAAAATGCTCAAGTATAAAATTGAAATTACCTTAAGAGCTACCAGCAGGGTAACTGTTTCCACTGAATAATATCCTCTGTCAACATAATCGCCCATAAACAAGTAATTTGTATCTGGTGATTTGCCACCAATTCTAAACAGTTCCATGAGATCATGAAATTGCCCATGCACATCTCCACAGACAGTGACTGGACATCGAACTTCTTGCACATTGGATTCTTTTGTCAGGATTTCTTTAGCCTACAGATGGAGAAAAATAAACCAAGACACTTAGCATTAAACAACATAAACAAAGATATGTTTAGCTACACTTAAGATACAAGCTGCACTTAATACAGCTTTCAAGGGCAGCTCAGCATAAGATGAAAAAGCAGATAATTATGACCCCATCAAAACAAAAGGACAAGACATGTCCAAAATCTATCCAACAGCTATCTCAACCCTGATCCTAGGAAAAACACGCATCAAGGTGCACAGTCCCATTCTTCCCGTCAGTACCACAAGTTTTAGGCCTATCGGTTGCCATCTAACTAAATGCTAAAGAGATCATTATTAGCAGTCATATGGAACAAGACACTCAGGTACCTAGTTCCTCAGATTTAGAGTTCTAACCACAATATACTCTAGGATTTCAAGCTATGTGGAGAGATTTCTTAGCCCTACTTTATTTAAAAAAGATTATGGGAAAGATACTAAAACTTCGTGTTTTGTTTTTATCCTCTTAATATCAAAGTACAAACTTACTGTTTTACAACGGCGACTATTCAATATACATGGTTTTTATGCTGCTTTTAGAAAACTAGCATCCTATGCATTTCCCTACGTAACCACACATTCAAACATTACTTTAAAAAGGAAGGAAAACTCAATTTTTATCTTTATTTCTTGCTGATTAATTATTATCTTTTTGGCTCTGCTGGGTCTTCCTTGCCACGCATGGGGTTTCTCTTCATTCCAGTGTGCGGACTTCTCACTGTTTTGGCTTCTCTTGTTGAGGAGCACAGGCTTGGCAGCTGGGGCGTGAGGGACCCAGAATGTGTAGGCTCAGTAGCTGTGGCACAGGGGCTTAATTGCTCCTCAGCATGTGGGATCTTCCAGGACCAGGGTCAAACCTATGTCCCCTACACTGCCAGGCAGAATTTTAACCACTGGACAACCAGGGAAGTTCCAAACATTATTTTTAAGAGTAACATAATATTCCACTCAGTAGAAACTCTTTCATTTATTTCCAACACACATTTATTAATCACTTGTGTTTGTTTCTCAGTCATGTCCAACTCTTTGCAACCCCATGGTCTGTCCATGGAATTTTATAGGCAAGAATACTGGAGTGGGTTGCCATTCCCTTCCTCAGGGGATCTTCCCGTTACTGTATGCTAAAAACTATGGAGTGACTGGGAGATAACCACTCATCTGCTCGACTATGAGTGATACTTTGTGCCAGACCCCATGCTAGTCCCTGGAGGTATAGTGAGTAAGACAGATCATTCTCAAGCCAGGGTTGGTGAGGGGGATTTGGGGAATGATTACAATTAGTAGATGCAAAAAGAGATGTATGAAAGTCCAAGGAATTAACCAGGGAAGGTTAACATGGTTATAGCACAGTATGGAAAAAGAGAGACGAGGGCAGACTAAAGTGAGGGCAACCTCACTTTAGCACTGGTAGTCCTGATACCCAGGAAACACCTCAGCTGCATCCAGGCAAACCACAATGACAGCTGGTCATCCAGGTAGGAAATACAGAGGGAGAACAGAGCATGGATATGGACTGAAAACAAGTCTAATTAAAGTAGTAGCAAAACAAAGATCCAACAGACAGAAGATCTGATGAGTGAATTTAGGATTTCAGAAGTAGGGGTATGACTGTGGATACCTGAGGTGGAGTAGAGCTTAAAGGTCACCCACCAGTACTGAGGGACCAAACGACCAACAAGTCTTGCCTGACTCCTTCCAAAACATATCTCAATCCATGCTTCTACATATTTTGTCAACATCCTGATCCAAATGACCATCACTTCACCTGGATTACTGTTAGCCTCCACAATGATCTCCCTGTTTCTAGTCTTCCTCCTCCAATTTACTTTCCATGTAACAATCAAAGTGACAGCTTAAAAATTATCACCAGATTCACTTTATCCACCGTCTACAGGTGTCCCCAACCTCTGGGATCTAATGCCTAATGATCTGAGGTGGAGCTGATGTAATAATAAAAATGAAGTGTACAATAAATGTAACGTGCTTGGATCATCCCCAAACTAGCCTCCTCTATGGAAAAATAGTCCTCCATAAAACCGGTCCCTGATGTCAAAAGGTTGGGGACTGCTTGTCCACACAGCACTTCGCTAGAACAATGCCCCACATGTAGAGCACTTCTTATTTTGAGAGAATCAAGAACTGATTTTGAGATACTGGAGAGGTACTGGCGTCTTCAGGGAGAGCCCTGAATGTCTCCCAGGACAATGGCGTAAGTACAGGCTTAGAAAATGGTAGCCACGTTCTCTGGATATGAAGAAACAGGTAATAGCTGTAAAGAAAAAAAGCCCAAGTATCTAGTTTGAAGACAGAAGCCTGACAAACGGGGTGGGGGGTGGGGTGGGGGCTATTCTCAAGTAAAAGAAAGCAGAACACATCCACCTCGGAGAGCTACTACAGAAGGTACAGGCCTTTCTCAGGGAGGGAACTGTGGCTACTGTGTCACTGCTCACTACACTGTGAGCAACAACCACGGGTGTCAAGGACTGGTTTACTTACTGCTGCACTGGGTTGCTGTGCATGGGCTTTCTCCAGCTGTGAGTGGGGGCTGCTCTCCTGATGCAGTGAGAGGGCATCTCACTGCAGTGGCTTCTCTTGCTGGAGCATGGGCTTAGTTGCCCTGCAGCATGTACAACTTTCCCGAACCAGGAAACCCACATCCCCTGCAGTGGCAGGGGTATTTTTAACTGCTAGACCACCAGGGAAGTCCCCCTACAGACTGGTTTTAAGGAAGTGAGACGCAACCTTAGCAATGCATTAAAAAATCACTCAGAAAGCCTTTAGGGATGGTACGGGGAGAGAGGAGGGAAAGGGGTTCAGGATGGGGAACATGTGTATACCTGCGGCGGATTTATGTTGATGTATGGCAAAACCAATACAATACTGTAAAGTAATTAACCTCCAATTAAAATAAATAAACATATTAAAAAAAAGAAAACCTTTTAAAAATATTCAGATGCCCAACTACTACTTTCTCCCAATTAAGTCAGAATCTTCATGGGTGGGATCCAAGCATAAATAAGTCTTCCTTCCCTACCCTATGCTTTCTTGGGTGCAGTCAAGCTTAAGAAGAACTATTTTGAAGTCCCCGAACATTCTGGGCAGACTATTTCAGGACATTTATCAACCACTGACATAGAAATGTTAATTAGTTCAATCTAACATTTTTAAATTTAGAAAAAAATTCCGTTTCAAAACGAGGCATTTCTTAAGAAATACATACACTCTATCTCTCTACAGTAATTCCAACTTCCCAATTCATTATTACTGAAAAGAATATTCTATTATTAAATATTTGGAATTAATACCAGGCCTGATGTTATCAGCACCTAGTATATACACGCGTGCTCACTTGCCAAGTTGCGTCTGACTCCTGGCAGCCCCATGGTCTCAAGTCTGCTAGGCTCCTGTCTATAGGATTTTTGAGGCAAGAATACTAGACTGGGGTGCCCTGCTCTCCTCCAGGGGATCTTTCCCACCCAGGAACTGAACCTGGGTCTCCTGCACTGCAGGTGGATTCTTTACCACTAAGCCACCTGGAAGGTCCTCAGTATATAACCCATGTAAATCTTGCCTTGATGTTACCACACTTATTTCCACCAGAAGTTAAATTTTAAAATACATCTTGACACTTGAATACCTGCAAGATTATAGTCTATATGAATGACAAAAAGTTGTCATTAATGACTGCCTTTTAAAAAATATTATTTCCTGTGATTTATTACTGTTTCTAAATTGGAGTATAATAGCTTAACAATGCTGTGTAGTTTCTGCCATACAGGGAAGTGAATCAGCTAAGTGTGCTGTGCTTAGTCGCTCAGTCATGTCCAACTCTTTGTGACCCCTTAGACTGTAGCTTGCCAGGCTCCTCTGTCCATGGGGATTCTCCAGACAAGAATAATGGAGTGGGTTGCTATGCCCTCCCTCCAGGGGATCTGCCCAACCCAGGGATCTACCCAGGTCTCCAGCACTGCAGGCGGATTCTTTACTGTCTGAGCCACCAGGGAATCAACTATATGTATATATAAATCCCCTTCCTCTCACCCCACTCCCCATCATACCCATCTAGGTCATCAGAGAGCATGAGGCTGAGCTTTTAACTGCCTTAAATCCCTTATTATCTACTCAAAATTTCTATTCAAATCATAAAAGAAAACTCTAAATGCTATTTGTTCCTTTTAGGTATTTCAATTTAGATAAATCACAACGATAAACATTGTATCTATCTTCAATTTTATTTTTTAGTCTGTCTTTAACTTGTTACAATATTGCTTCTGTTCTATGTTTCAGTTTTTTGTTTTTGTTTTTTTTTAATATCTCTAGGCATGTGGGAACCTAGCTTTCTGACTTGAATCCAACCCACACCCCCCTGCACTGGAAAGCAAAGTCTTTAACCACTGGGCCGCCAGGGAAGTCCCAACAGTAATACATTCTTCTAAAAGATTTTAGCAGCAGATAAAACTAAATGTCCCTTCTGACCACTCTCCAGAATTCTACTTTTCTTGGGAAAAATAACCAACCATAGCATTCTGAGGTATATCCTTCCAAAGTCTTATTTAAAAAATTTATATACATATTATATTCCCACAGAAAGATAATAGTTTTCTTTGCATTTTAAAACTAGAAACAATATTAAGAGAAAAGCAGCCTCCTCAGAGTTCATAATGCATACACATACAGACCAGGTCAACTTCTCACACTGGAAGTAAAAGTACTTCCTGAAGGATTAGGATACAAGGTGTGTGTACTGAAATGTATATCCCAGTATCTACTCCCTTGTATACATATCCAGGCATGTTTCCTCAAAGAAGATTCCATGAAGTGCACCTATGAGCATATGCAGCAGTTTGTACTATTTTTATGTTGACACTACCACACCGTCCTCCGAAAACTAAAGGCCACTGTACAGATAAACACTCTTACCCTGGGAAAGTCAAAGCTTGCTCCTCCGTTCCCAGCAAATTTTGGACCAGGAAAATTATAATTAAATCCCGAAGAAATCAGTAGTATATATCAGATGCAATCCAGCCAACTATTAAGTATATTGTAATAAATATTCAAGCTTATAAAGGACCAGTTTAAAACACACTTTAAAAAAATTTCTCAATTTACCAGCTCTCAGATGATCACTACACAAAAAGATGAAATTCCCAGAACAGCACAACAAAAAAGACTGCAGACGTCTTGTTAAAAGATTATTCTACAGTCAGGAAAACTAATCATGGAAATGTCTGAGAGAAGCTGTGCTACCACAAGGAGTCAGGCCTTATAAATCCCAGAAGCACCTAACAGAAGCCCCCTCTACAGGTCATCCAAAGGGACCTCTAATGAGTCACCACCTTTAGTGTCCAAGCCTTTACCAACTACCAGTTTCAAAGACAGGTATACAACTTCTACTCTCTGGTTTAATACTCAAAGTAAATGGCAGAACCAGACTTTCAAGGTAACTTAATTAACATTAAACATTTTTAAAAATTTTAATAACTACCTTTTCACTCTCATGGTATTCTAACTCCCAAAACTTAAAGCCTCAGGTCATCTGAATTATTCAGAAGCAAAAGCAACACCCCTCCCAAACTTCTATTTCCTCCATAACATTTCTCAAGGACTTCAAAGTCTCAGCTAATATAATTAATATTTGAAAAGAGAGTGAAGATCAAGTTCTAAAAAATAGTGTAACTAGCACCATATTGCTTTATTGGACCCCTACTGAAATTCAGTCAAATGATACAGATTGATATAAATTAACTCAAGGTAAGTAGCTTCCCAGAACAAGTGAAAACTAAAACCAGTTATTCCATTTAATAAGAGCTTATCACAAGTAACTGTAGAAAGTTAAAATTTTTTACATGTCCTAAAATTTTAAAACTTAAAGATTCACCCAAAGGACAGTAAACTTCAGGAACATTAACTTATAAACATCCTCTCAGCATTCTGAGTTCAGATTCAGAAATCTCATTTTATTTTCAACCTACTATAAAACCATCAGGTAATAAGGTCAATGACCTAGAGACTTTTATACTTTTTATAGTTTTATATAGATATGGACTATCCCTAACCACCATAACAATGTGAAATTGCAAACAAATCAGACTGAAAATAGATCAACAAAGCCAATATTTTTCAAGGAAAGCAAATAAAAGAAAACATGAACCAACAACAGATTCACCAGCCATTTATATATATTAATTTCCTTAAAGATATACAATAGTGATATCATTTCTATGTAATTTACACAGCAGAAAAAGCTATACAACACATTTATGCATTTTTACATTTTAAATAAAAAACAGGCAATGTATTTATGTATTTTATTATTAAATCAAGGAAAACATTTAAAAATACAAAGTGATTACAGTGTAAAACTTCTTTGTATAAAATGACTGGAAAGCAATAAAATCCTAAGAGATTGTTTTATTTCAGTGGTTAACCTGTAAGAATATGGCGTTCTCAACTTTACCATACCAACAAAAGCTATTTTCATTTCTTTGTATTCCCTTCCAGTATACAAGTGGCCATCATCTCAATTTGTGTCCTAAAGTTCTGAATACTGATCCAGTTTCCTATAGCACAATAATGATCAATGTAAACTGTTGTATAATATGCTCCTGAACAGATCTATACATGTATTATTATTTATTTGAATCATTTTCTTTCAGGAAATTTTCAATTGTCATTACAGTATTAACATTTTTTATTTTCTATGCACTACTGGACCAACTACTGCCCAACTTGTTATGCAGTAATAAATGGAAGACCATACCCATTCTCAGCTATTTCAGATATGAAGTGTTATCTTCTGATTTAACTGACACTTTTCATTTAAGAGTTCAGACTTTTTATTCCATGTTTATGTAGCATCAGGTATTTCTCCTCCTATGCAATGTGTCCACACAAACTAGGTATCTTTCTATTAAAAATCTGGTAATTCTAGTGTTCATTAGAACTCTAGTGGAAGTAAATTTAACATTTCATATTTTAATCAGTTGAATACATCTTCTACCAAGATAGCCATAAAGACATGAGAAGCAAACAAAAAAGTAATTTTTGAATTTTACTTCTCAGTTTAAGTGAAAAATTAAAGACATTTGAAAAGTTTTTTAAGACTCCATGCTTCTACTGCAGGGAAGCTCTTGCATACTGCTCAGAGTGACCAAAAAAATGAGTAAAAATAAATAAAATGCCTGTAGGGTCAAACAACCATGTTAGGTATCCTGGTTAGGCATGGAAAGGTATTTCAAAATATAAAATAAATAAAAAGGACAGTAAGTTTGCAATGATGAAGTTTTTCAATATCCTAAGAGAATTTCATTTTGCTTCATACTAGAAAAGGTCAGTTCTCATTCCAATCCCAAAGAAAGGAATGCCAAAGAATGCTCAAACTACCGCACAATTGCACTCATCTCACACACTAGTAAAGTAATGCTCAAAATTCTC
>SJYQ01012696.1:0-45049 GCA_006410935.1 Redunca redunca | reverse complement strand
GAGTTACTGTTTTTGTAGTCCTTATTGTGTATTCGTATTCTATAGAAGTGTGTGTGTGTACTTGGGTACATGCAGTCTGTTTTAAAATATACCTTTTATGCCTCTTGCTTTTCTTGTTTTCCATGTTACTTCTCAACCCACCTCTAATATGGTATCTTATGACAACCCAAGTCTCTGCTACTTCTCTGCAACATCACCTTTCAAAGTGGTACAACTTCTCTTGCTCTCTACATAGTAGGTACTTATTCAATTTGCCTCTTTTGATGTGGTTTTTGAAAATATTACTCATTGTCCAGCACATTTCTGCTTATTACCTGTTTTCTTTAAACTGATTTAATGAAAATTCAGATATGACATCTCACCTTACCCTCCCAAGAGGTATCCTCTGTTCTCATGTGACTGTGTAGAAGAGAAGGAATCACATTGCTTTTTTGCTTTCCCTTGCTGCTTCCAGATCATTGATCTACCACTGTCACTGTAATTCTCCTGGAAGATGTTGCCATGCAATTGTAGCATTTTCTCTAAAACTTCAGGGCCAACATCCACTGCCCACAAGGACAAGATGTATCATATCATTTCATTCTGTTTCTCATTGTCTCTACTCAGCATCTGTGGAATACTTAAATATACATATTTATTATTTATTTGGCTGCATCCACACAGGGGATTTTTGTTGTGTCACATGGAATCTTCCATTGGGTCACACAGACTTAGTTGCCCTAGGGCATGTGTGGTCTTAGTTCCCCTACCAGGGATTGAACCTGTGTCCTCTGCATTGCAAGGTGGACTTTTAACCCCTAGACCAACAGGGAAGTCCCTGCAATACTTTCATACTTCCTCAACGTGAGATTATTGATTTTCCTTTGAATTTTCAAGCCAGCTACACATCAGAACCACTGCAATCTGGACCTACTACACTTCCTACTACACAGAACACCACCAGTGACAGGGCTCCCCATCACTTATTTTAACCTCCTTAGTCATCTTTTTTACTTCCACACACCCATAGAATCAGCTTTTTGCCCTCTTTAGTTTCTCTGGTCCTTGACCTCTTTTCCATTTCATTTCATTGAGTCTACCAGCACCTTTATGACTACTATTTCTTTTTTTTTAGTTTTTAAAAAATTAATTTTTGATTGAGCTGGGTCTTTGTTGCTGCACATGGGCTTTCTCTAGTTGTGAGGAGCAGGGGCTACTCTTGTGGTGCTTGGGCTTCTCTTTGTGGTAGAGCACAGGCTCTATCGCACAGGCTTCAGCAGTTGGCCCCACTCAGGCTCTGTAGTTGTGTCACATGCACTTCGTTGTTGGACATCATGTGGAATTTTCCTGGATCAGGGATCCAACTGGTGTCCCTCGCATTGGCAGATGGATTTTTATCCACTGCACCACCAGGGAAATCCCCTTTGTGACTACTTTTGATGCTGGCCTGCTGGACCTCTGTGACCAGTCACTATCCTCATTGCTTTCTTCATTCATTTTGATCTTCTGTACTAAGCAAGCACTTCTGTTATCTTGAATCATACCCACCAACTTTTTTCTTGGCTTCTGCTTCTAGGCCACAGCGCGTGGCTAGAGAAAAGGCATGGACTGCAGCACATTCGGTATAATACAACAATGTTAATTTCTGTCAAGGTCATGGATTTTCTCCAATTCTTCTTTCTATTAAAAAAATTTGTTTTTTAATTTATTTGGCTGCTCTGAGTCTTTAGTTGTGGCGTGCAGAATCTTTAGCTGCAGCATGCAGACTCTTAGTGGCAGCATGTGCGGTCTAGTTTCCCGACCAGGGTTCAAACCTGAGCCTTCTGCCTTAGGAACGCAGAGTCTTAGCGACTGGATCACCAGGGAAGTTGCATCCAGTTCTTCTTTCTTCATATGCTTACATCCTAACATGGCTATTTTCCCTACCTTTTTCAGCTCTGTGACTTTCCCTTCTCCTTGTGGCAACTGGCCTCACTTTCTATTTCATTGAGAAGTTAAGGTCTGTTATTTCTGTTTCCTTCCTGTTCATAGCTTGATTTGAATATCATGTTCATACATACTATTTCCATTTCCTTACTGCTTACTTGTTCCTTAACTTTTTTTTTTCTTTTTTGGCCTCACCGCTTTCGGAATCTTAGTTCTCTGACCAGGGATTGAACCCAGGTCACAGCAGTGAAAGTACTGAATGAATCTCCTCACCACTGGCCTGCCAGGAAATTCCCTGTTCCTTAAGTCTTTACAATGGCTTCTTTATAGCACCAGCTTCTCTTCTGAGTTTGTCAGCTCCCATTTCTAATTGGTGAGTAGCTTTTATTCTTGGATATGCTGTCACACCTTAAATCCAGTCTGACCAAAATCATTAGCAGTTTTTCCTTCCTTATTTCTGCTAAAGGCAATTGTTCTAGCCAATCTAAGATGAACTTATTGCATCATTTCTCTCTTTATTTCTTCCTTTTTAAATTTTAAATAGATTATTTTTTAGAACAGTTTTAGATTTACAGAAAAATTGAGAAAATGATACAGACAATTCCCATATACCTTAAACTCAATTTCCCCCTTATTAACATCATACTTTAGTATGAGATTATTATTGCAATTAATGAACCAATATTCCAACCCATGGATCGAACCCAGGTTTCGTGCATTGCAGGCGGATTCTTCATCAGCTGAGCCACCAGGGAAGCCCAAGAATACTGACGTGGGTAGCCTATCCCTTCTCCAGCGGATCTTCCCAACCCAGGAATCGAACTGGGGTCTCCTGCATTGCAGGCAGATTCTTTACCATCTGAGCTACCAGGGAAGCATTATAAACTAAGGTCCAGACATTATTCAGATTTTCTCAGTTTTTACCTTTTTTTTTTTTCCTGTTCCAGGAAAAAAATTAGATTTAGTTCTCATGTCACCTTCAACTCTGAGAGATTCTGAGACTTTCCTTGTTTTTGATGACTTTGACAGTTTTGAGGAGTATTGATCAGGTATTTTTGTAGGATCTCCTCTGTAGGAATTTGATGTTTTTCTCATGATTAGACGGATTAAGTAACTCCGGGAGTTGGTGATGGACAGGGAGGCCTGGCGTGCTGCAATTCATGGAGTCGCAGAGTTGGACACGACTGAGTGACTGAACTGAACTGAACTGAGGTGCTTTTTAGGGAAGGACCATAGAAGTAAAGTGACATTTTCATTATATCATATTGAAGTTACATAGTATCACACAGATTTTTTTTTTACTCTTGATAATTACCATGATCTGCCAGAGGTGGTATTTGTAAGATTCCTCCACTGTGAAGTTACTTTTTTCCCCTTCTTTTTGTTTTGTACTCTTCAGAAGAAAGTCACTATCCACAGTCCACACTTAAAGAGTTATACTTCCTTTAAAACTATAATATTTATACATGTTTGGAATTCATTTGCACAGATTTTTCTCTTTTCCACGATATATTTATTCAATAATTTATTGATGGACTGGAAAGCCTGGCATGTTGCAGTCCATGGAGTTGCAAAGAGTCAGACACAACTGAGTGACTGAACTGAACTGAATTTATTTGTATCAATATGGACTTTGGGTTATTTTACTTATTTTACTGTTCAGATGTTCCAGCTTTGAACATTGAGAGCTCTTTTAGTTGGCCCTATGTCCCTTTGACATACCCTCATCAGTGTAGGTTTTTGTTGTTTGGGGTTTTTTGGTTTTGTTTTTGTTGTTTTTTAGTGCTTCCTTTTTGACACTAGAAGGTGCTCCAGGCTCATCTTGTATATTTCCTGTCCCAGAACTAAAATTGTCTATTTCTCCAAGGAGCCCTTGTTCTTTTTACTGAAGAATGATGTAGGAAACCAAGATCAGAACACTAGATGTTTTTGTTATTATCAACAAATGTCCTGGGGTGTAATTTTCGCATTGTCTTTCAATCCCACCCCTCCCCCCCATCGAAGTATTATTTTTGTCCTCCTGCTGCCAATACTGTTATTCCATCTTCAATATTGGTTAGCTATATGGCCTGGGAATTTTAAGCCTAGGGAATCCAAGACTTAGTTTTCTTATCAATGAAATAGGAATAGTAACTCTTACATTATAGGATTACTGTGAGAATTAATTAAAATTTAAATGAATTAACATACATGTCTAGCACATAGAAAAGAAGGAAAGTGAAGTTGCTCAGTCATGTCTGACTCTGTGACCCCATGGACTGTAGCCTACCACGCTCTTCTGTCCACGGGATTTTCCAGGCAAGAGTACTGGAGTGGATTGCCATTTTCTCCAGGGGATCTTCCTGACCCAGGGATCAAACCCAGGTCTGCGACATTGTAGGCAGGTGCTTTACCTACCGTCTGAGCCACCAGGGAAGTCCTAAGAAAGTACCTAAGTCCTAAGGAAGCACATGGACAGTACCTAAGACATGGTTCTCTAACTGTTACTGTTAGGTAAAGATTTGGTTTAGAAGAAATTATATGTGCAAAGTATCAAGCAGAGTACTTCAGTCAATCTAACTGCCTGATAAAATTCTAGTTTCCTTTATCCTGCGAATATTGCCATGACCTCCTAAATAGTTGTTCTACCTCTGTCTCTCTGTTCCAGTTTGACACACTGTTACCAGATTACTGCTCAAGTGCAATTTAATTATGTAATGTTTGTTCAATATAATTTGTCAACTGTTAAATTTGGCGTATACCCTTCTGATCTTTATTTTTCTGTGCACTTTAAGAACATTTTTTATTCAGACGGTATTTACGTTTTTATATGTTGCCTTTTCATTTAACCTCATGACATAAATATTTTTCTTTGCTATTAAAAACTCTTTGTAAACATCTTTTAAAATACTGGCAGAGTGTTTTATTGTTTGAGCATGTACCCTCTCTTACCTTTTTTCTGTTATTGGACTTCCAGATTGTTTCTAGAATTTTTGTTATAAAAAGTCAATGAATGTTTTTGTCTGCATTTAGGATTTTTTCTTAGGATAGATTTCTCAGGCTTACTGGATTGGAGGGTACAAACTTTTATTTATTTTTAATTAATTATAAAATTCATATTGATTATAGAAAACTTGGAAAATATTTTCATAACTAGTATAAAGTATAAGTCACATGCATGTTTGGTAATTCCAGAACCCAAAGATGACTACAGTTAATGTTTCCTTTTAGTTTTTCTTTCTATGCACATATATAGCATTATCTGTTTAACATAATTTGGATCATGCTGAATGGCTGTGCTTTCCAGGATGTAACTCTCAGAACACTTAGTAGTCCTATGAGATGTGCTATAAAATAAAAGGCTAAAATAAAAATGAGGTTCCTGTGGTCAAATAAATTTGGGAAACACTGTAAACCATATTCCCATCAGAATATTCACATGAATAAGAACATAATGTGTTTAAGTCTTTGTTGATAAGAACAAAAAAATTTTTTTTCCTGTGTTTAACCCAGAATTTCTCAAACTTAACAAATTTTGGGGGGTAACCCTTGTTAATATCTTACAGAAGTAGTGTTTTATATAACGATATTTTTTGGAAATGCTGCTAAATGTTAGGACTACCTTATTCTCTTGCTTAGATTGCTTTCTAAAGGATTTTACCATTGACAATATGTGAAAACACTGGTTTTAGCACTTGTTTGACTACATTGGAATTCTCATCTTTAAAAATTCTACTGCTTTGATAGGTTAAAATAATATTTTATTGTTTTAATTTTTATTTCCTTTGATTACTAGTGAGGTTGAACTTTCTGGTATTCTTTTTCACTTATAACACAATACACAATAGTAGTGTAAAAAGCAGCCTTCGGAACCCACAGCTTGGATTCGAATTCTACAGTTTACTGACATTGTAACTTTGGGAAAATTAATATAAATACTGATGTTTATATTAATTGGCATGAAGCAAACACTCAAAGGGTAGCTGCTATTATCTTTTTGGAATTGGCTATCAAATTAACATACAGCCTATTTGCTCTTACATTAAAGATACTCCTCTCTAGTATGAGCACAAACCACTTTTCAATACAGTATCATCACATACTGTTATTATGAAAGTCACTCAGTCCTGTCCGACTCTTTGCGAACCAATGGACTGTCCATGGAATTCTCCAGGCCAGAATACTGGAGTGGGTAACCTTTCCCTTCTCCAGGGGATCTTCCCAACCCAGGGATCGAACCCAGGTCTCCCGCACTGCAGGCAGATTCTTTACCAGCTGAGCCACAAGGAAAGCCCATCACATACTATGTCTCTGCTTAAATCCTCCAGTGAAACTGGGCAGTATAGTATAAAGCAAGGGAAATAGCAGTGAGTTGATATGTAAGCTGCATATCAGTAAGCTGATAGGTAATCACATCAGAACTGAGTTCAGATTGCACATATTAATACATGCTGCCTTTGTGATCTTAATCATATCTTCGATCTCTTGAAGACTTTGTTTCCTCAGCTGTAGATGATGATAATCTACCTATCGTCTAGAATCACTGCAGTAGTATATGTAAAATTCCTGGTGTATTATGGCCACTTGTTAATGTTCTTTCCTAATTGTTTTCAACATACTGTGAGTTTTACAGTGCCATCATTTTTTTAAAATTGTTTTTGGGACTTCCCTGGTTGTCCAAAGGCCAACAGTTCGAGTTCCCAATGGAGGGGTCCTGTGTTCGATCCCTGGTCAGTGAACTAGATCCTACATGCCACAGCTAAGATCCAGCTCTGTCAGATAAATAAATATTTGAAGAAATTGTGTTGCTTTTGAAAGGTTCTTTTATTTACTTACTCATGTTTGTTTATTTGGCTGCACTAAGTCTTGGTTGTGGCATTCACACTCTTAGGTGTGGCATGTGGGATCTGTTTCCCTGAGCAGGGACCAAACTTGTGTCCTTTGCATTGGGAGCGTAGAGTATTAGCCACTAGACCACCAGAGAAGTCCCTACACTGCCATCGTTTGCTTGTTGTTATTCTTAGAATGCCCTTTCTTTCTCTGCCTACACAAATATCACCCACTGATTTACTATTCTTATTATTAACTACTATTACATAGTCTTTGAGGTCAAGTCCCTGAGTTTTTCCTAATTTCGTGTCACTTTCCTCTATCAAATAGGGTGTGGTTATTTATTCTCTTGAAATCTCCTATTAGTATGTATCAGTGTCTCTTAGGGTACCTAAAACATTCATATATATCTATATCTATACCTGTATATTTTTGGCAGAACCATGCAGCATACGGGATCTTAGTTCCCCAACCAGAGATCAAATCCATGACCCCTGCTTGGGAGAGTGGAGTCTTAACCACCGGACCTCCAGGGAAGTCCCAAGACATTTATATTTTAATCTTATTCTTTGTTTACCTAACTTGTCCACCCTTCTCCTTACTTAAACTGTAAATTTCTTGAAAGCAGGGGCCAATTTACTGATCTTGATAATTTCCGTAACATTAGTAGAGGATTTTTCTCATAGGCTTTCAATAAATGTTTATTGTATTTAATTAATTTGTAGTCTGGCTTCTGACCACTTTACTTTTCTGAAGTTGTATTCTTGAACATAATTAGGGATTTCCAAACTGCCAAAATCAATAACCTTTTTCTTCTCAGTTCTCCTTTTCCTTAATCCCTTTGTAGTATTTAATACTGTAATCACCTGGCCTAACTTCAGACTCTTGGTCTCCATGGAATAGTACTGTCCCAGTCTTTCTTTTCTAGGATTACTTCCTGGTGTTGCTGACACCTTTTCTTTCTTGAGGAAAATAATCAGGACTTTTTCTGGGGTCACTCCTCCAAATTGGGTCTTCTTTTTTAATATTCTATGTTAGAAACCACACCTGAATCTTTTAATTGGTGGCCCCGAGGTCATCCTCAGGCTCAGATCTGTAACCCTGATCTTAACTTTGAAGCAGGCACCAGGGCTTCAACACACCTTTAACAGTCACTTCCGTGTCACCCCTTGGAGTTCTTTCAAACCTTCCTGTGTTTTATCTTCACTGTCTTCCTGGCCACGTGCCCCCGCACCCCTCCGCCCCCCCTGCCAAACTAGGCCCTTTTCAATTTAAGCAAACAGATTGAGGGTTATAAACCAGGAGATGTGAGGAAATAACAAAATTTACAAAGTTCTTACGGTAGCAGGGTCTAACCTCTTTGTTTTTGGTTCTCTCAAAGATGCCTCCTGAGGGCACTTTCTTGCAGTTCAGTGGTTAAGACTTCGCTTTCACTGCAGGGGGTCTGATCTGAGTTTGATCCCTAGTAAGGGAACTAGATCCACATACCACAACTAAGACCCACAAAGCCAAATTAAATAAATAAAAGTAAATACATACTTAAAAAAAAAAGATGCTACCTAAGAATCTTGATATTCTGCCCATGGTTTTTATTTCTAGGTTTAGGAATCTGTAAATCTCTCCTTCCTTTTTGACTGTACCTTTGGAAGATCCCCTGGAGAAGGGAAAGACTACCCACTCCAGTATTCTGGACTAGAGAATTCCATGGACTGTGTATAGTCCGTGGAGTCACAAAGAGTCGGACACGACAGAGTTTCACTTCATTTCACTTGGATACCATCAAGGTCAGAGAGTGAAACCAAAGAAAACTTAAAATAGGTGCTCCTTTGTGATAATGGGCTGTTTGTATCTCCAAGGGTTTACAGTTAGGATGGCTGTTCAAGAAGTTTCTGTCCCTATATTTTCTCACATTCCATCTTTACTGGTCTTAGGCCTTCAACTGTAATCTCTATGCAGTTTACTTAAAACGTCTGTTTCTAGCTGTCTCTCCTTATGTTGTGTGTTAGTCGCTCAGTCGTGCCCGACTCTTTGTGACCCCATGGACAGCAGCCCACCAGGCTCCTCTGTCCATGAGATTCTCCAGGCAAGAATACTGGAGTGGGTTGCCATTTCCTCCTCCAGGGGATCTTCTAACCCAGGGATCAAATCCGGGTCTCCTGCACTGCAGGCAGATTCTTTACCGACTGAGCTACAAGGAAAGCCCCAGCTGTGTCTCCTTAATTCCATGTAAAAACACTGCCTTCCTAGAGTTGACTTCCTGGTGGCTCAGACGGTAAAGCGTCTGTCTACAATGCGGGATACCCGGGTTCGATCCCTGGGTCAGGAAGATCCTCTGGAGAAGGACATGGCAATCCACTCCAATACTATTGCCTGGAAAATCCCGTGGACAGAGGAGCCTGGTAGGCTACAGTCCGTGGGGTTGCAAAGAGTCGGACACGACTGAGCAACGTTCCTGTTCCTAGAGTTGAATTAGTCATTTTCACAAAATTGTCTTCTCCTTTGGATTTTCTGTATATCAGTAGTTTATGTTGTCCTCCAAATTGTCCACATTCAAGAGTGATATTGCAGTTAGTGCTCTTACCTTTCTTTTTCATTAGAATGAATGCTACAAGAAGGCAAGACCCTTGCTTACTTTATTTATTCATTGTTGTATCCCTAGCTCTTGTTACAGTGCCTGCCACAACAGCAGGTACTCAATAAACATTTAAAATCCATGTGTGAAGAATGTTATTACTGTGTGCTCGTGTACCCACAGATATGTTGTGAAAAATACGAGAAAACATGAAAAGCACCAGATTAAATCCACTGTAGCGCAATGATTTCCTCTCATTCAAATGTTGGCGGTCTTGGCAGATCCCGTCTTACTCTTGATAATAAATTTCTCTTTCATTTTCTTTTCAACATCCATACAGACCATTTAAATCAAGTCTTCTCACATTGAAACTATTGTTAGTTTTTTTTTTTCCCCTCTGCCTTTAGTTTATGTTTCACATTTTCAGGTTAATTTTCTTAAAGCACTGCTTTGAGCAGATCATCTCCACTCCCTTAATGGCCTTCATTGTTCTCTCACATTAGGAAGCTTGAGTTCAAGCTCAAGAAGAGGTGGATATCTTTCATATTCTGACTAACTTACTTCTAGTCTCTTTTCCCATTACATGTGTTTTTTGCCCAAAATATGCTGGATTCTTTCTGTTCCCTAATATATTTAGATTTATTTATTCATTAATTTGAATTGATTACAGTCTTCCATGGTTCAGGCCCTGTGCTTCAAAGATCAAAGGCAAAGTTTCTGCTCTCAAGCAAGCAAACAATCATGTTAAACATTAGATCCTGATAAAAGGCCAAAACAGATGCTGTGGGTGCACAAAGGGCAACTTCTAAATGGGTTTGGGGTGGAAAGGTCAGGAAAGACTTCACTGAGGAGTTTATACTTGAACTTGACCTTTAAAGACCGGTTCACGGTTCAGTTTAGTCGCTCAGTCATTTCCAGCTGTTTGCAGCCCCATGAACTGCAGCACGACAGGCCTCCCTGTCCATCACCAACTCCTGGAGTCCACCCAAACCCATGTCCATTGAGTCAGTGAGGCCATCCAACTATCTCATCCTCTGTCATCACCTTCTCCTCCTGCCTTCAATCTTTCCCAGCATCAGGGTCTTTTCAGATGAGTCAGCTCTTCACATCCGGTGGCCAGAGTATTGGAGTTTCAGCTTCAATATCAGTCCTTCCAATGAACACCGAGGACTGATCTGCTTTAGGATGGACTGGTTGGATCTCCTTGCAGTCTAAGGGACTCTCCAAGAGTCTTCTCCAACACCGTAGTTCAAAAGCATCAATTCTTTGGCGCTCAGCTTTCTTTATAGTCCAACTCTCACACCCATACACGACCACTGGAAAAACCATAGCCTTGACTAGATGGACCTTTGTTGACAAAGTAATGTCTCTGCTTTTTGATATGCTGTCTAGGTTGGTCATAACTTTCCTTTCAAGGAGTAAGTATCTCCTAATTTCATGGCTGCAGTCACCATCTGCAGTGATTTTGGAGCCCATAAAAATTAAAGACCAGCAGTCATTAAGAATAAAGAAAAGTCTATTCCACGCCAAAGGAAGGGCATAGAGAATATACACACAGTCAGGTGAGATTTGTGACTATTTCAGTAGCCAGAGCAGCATAGAGGCTGGAGACTAGCAGGACCAGGGTCAAGAAGGCTTTTGTGTGTGGTTTCACGTCCATCCAAATACGCTGAGGGAAACAGGAATCCAGGAAGAAAGTTAGGTAGGTGAATGACTAGAGTAATTTGTCCCTTTATTTATGTTGTCCTATAAGCCTGAAATACTTCCCTTTCTTCTCTTTCCTCATAACCACACCCCTACCCCTACCTGTCTAAATCTTGCTTGTCTTCCCAAGATCACAAAGTTGCTTTATCCTACATAAAATCTTTATAAGTTACCTGGTCAAAAATAATTTCATCCTCCTTTGTGTACTCATTCTCTAAGCCGTTTAGATCTGAAACCCAAAATGAGATTTTTAAAACCCCACAATATAACAACATTAATGGGAATTTTTGAAAGGAAAAGTTATTCATAATCCAGTCACCAAACAGCTTTGCATGCTGCACATTCTTTTTGTAATTTATGAATCTAACATTTAATATTAGAAATCGTAGTATGTATATGTTTTACATTCCATTACATCATATTAATGATTAAAATTATCATTTTTTACTGGCTGTATTATAAACCATTCCTATATAACTGGATATGGTTTGTTTTTAATTTTTAACTATTTATAAATACTGCCATGGTTTCACGATTACTGTCTCTTTTTTCTTTGTTTTTTCCAGTTGGAACTATTTCCTCATGCTAAATTTTCAAGATTGATTTTACTGAAACAAAGTGTGCTGTCTTTGACTTTAAAACTCTACCCCTCCTCCAGTCAGTGAATTACCAAGTGCTGTTGTTTCTTTGATAATGTATCTGGCATCATTCTCTTCCTTTCCTTTTTCAGCCAGTTCTGTCTCATGCCAGGATTATTGCAGTCTTTTTTTCCTAACTGATTTCCCCAGTTTCCAATGTTTTCCCTTAACAATTCATCTTTTCATCATGCCAGATTAATTGCCCTAAAACTCTTCGTTGGATAAAAGATTCATTCATTTGACAGCTATTTAGTGAATGCATGCCATGTGCCAGATATTAAACTCCTTAACTGGCATTTTGAAGTCTGAACATTCTCTCACTTACTTTACATCAGCCCTGATTCAGCCAGGCTGGTCTAGTCACCATCTCCTGCCCAGGCCGTGTACACTGCCATGTTGGAAATTTTGTTTTAGAATATGATTCTGTTTAGAATCTGTTCTCCTTCCGTTTTCATTTGCTTTAGTTCGATTCTTTCTCCAAAGCCCTAATCTCAGTCCTCTCTCGGTAGAGCCTCTGTTTTCTCCTTATTGAGTTTTTATTTTTGTCTCTAAGCTGTTGCAGCTAAGCAATGTTCTCAGTGTCCCTCTTTCATTCACCGATAAATTCTGAATTCCTTGACCTTGTTTTTAAGACTTTCTAAGACATGGCCCTATTTTTAGTTTTCGACGTGGCTTTGTATTATTCCCCAACATGAGCAGTCTGGTTCTCCTGTGCGCCTCTGTTGTCTGCTTCTTGCATATTCCAGGCCGTCCCCACAATCCTACCTTTCTTGGCTCATGTTTGTCCTTTCTCCCATCCCCCCTACCTGTCAAATCTTACCCATTTTTCATTCATATTTTTTGGTTTTAGTTTATTAATGATATTTGCATTATGAACACAGATAACACTGTGGGAGGCTCTAGACTTGACTTTTTATTTTTTTAATCTTTTTTACTTTCTTGCCTCCCCTTTTTAAAACAGAAGTTATAGTAAAAAAAAAAACAAACACGTGTAACATAAGATATAAATATGTTTGTGAAACTTATGTTATTAAAGGTTAATGGTTTCTACCACGTCTTCTTCCAGGTTGCCCCTCTTAAGGTAACCAGCATTAAGGTCTTGATAATCTTGGTATGTGTCCTTCCACACCTTTCCCTTTGTCCCTATACACAAACCATATGGGCCTCTAAGTGCCTGTCCTTGCCCCAACAAGAATGGGAGCCTCCTCTACACCAGCACTTCTCCAAACGTTGTCCAGGAGCCTTGGGGATTCCCTAAGCCCCTTTCCAGAGGTCTACAAGCACAGCTATTTTGATAATATAGTAAGATGCTATTTGCCTCTTTTACTGGGTTGAAGCGTTTGCACTGAGGGTACAAAAGGAATGGTGAGTAAAACTGACCCTTTACCACTAATCAATGTGGCGGGACCGACATTGTACTAGTTACTGTGTTCTTCACTGCCACATGCTTGTAATAAATAATGCCAGTTTCACTTAAGAATGTCCTTGATGATGCAATAAAAATTATTAATTTTGGACTTGCCTGGCGGTGCAGTGGTAAAACTCCATGCTCCCACTGTAGTGGGCACAGGTTTGATCGCTGGTCAGGAAACTAAGACCCATATGCCCAGAGGCATGGCCAAAAATTATTTTTATTTCAAAAGTTTAAAAATTATTAATTTGATTAAACCCTGGCTGGCCCTTAAATACACATCTTTTTATTTATTATTTTTCCAGCATTATTGAGGTGTGACATAAAACATTATGTACAATGTTATAGATGTACAATGTAGTGATTTGATTTGATATACCACAATAAGGTTAGTTCACAGTTGGACACACCTGAGTGACTGAACTGAACACACGCTTTACCTCACAAAATTACCATTTCATTGATTTATGATAAGAACATGAACACTCTTCACAGCAACTTTCAAGTATATAATTCAGTTTTGCTGCCTATAGTCACCATGCTGTGCCTGATATCCCCAGAACTTACTCATAACTGAAAATTACATGTCTTTTTAGTGTTCTCTGTGAATTAAATGGGAGGGAAGCATGAGACACTGCTGCTCCCTGAAGTGACGTGGCGTCTCAAGGAATAGCACTGGCACAGTTGTCCAGCTTGCAAGCTGAACAAGCTTCCTCTTCATGGAACTCTATTTTTGCTTGGAAGAAAGACTGACAAACTATAATTCAGACCTGAGTATCTAATAGGCATTTTCCTGTAAATGAAAGAAGTGAGCCTGTCATTTCATGGAAATCAACTAACAGTGCTTATTGCCAGTGATAAAATTCAAGCCTTCAAGTGGAAATTAGAATTTTGGAAAACTTGTATCTGCCACTATGAGCACAAGAGCTTCACAGTAAAGAGTTTTCTGATAACATTAATGGCTATAATTTAAAAACAAATTTCATAATGAAATGTATAATATTACAAAATAAGAGTGAATGGGAGATTCTGAAAAAAGTGTGAGGATCTCTACATATTAACCTGCAGCTTGCATTTTCATTTAGTATATCATGGATACCATTCAAGGTCAGTTCATTTGTATCTAACTTTTTATTTTTAATAACATGGTGTTATATCCTGCGGATGACCTACATCTATTTGGTCACTCATCTGTTGATGGCTATTTAAGTTGCTTTCAGCTTTTTGCTAATTTAAATAATGTAGCAGCATTATTATAATGTGCGCATCCTTTGCATATAGCCTTGTGTGCTGGTCCTTTTATTTCTACAGTATGGATTCCTGAAAGTTGACCAATGTTTTTAACCATCCACCTTAGTAAAACTTCTTTTCTATAACATCTCTGTTTATTTCTCCCTCTTATGATTCTTGTTTTTACCCTTTCTGGCTTCTTATTCATGTACTGTCTTTTGATGTCCTCATGTTGCTTGTGTTTTTTTAAACTTCCTCTGTGTCTGCTGCATCTTGCCAACTAGATTATAAAGATAGAAACTCCCTGAGGGCAGGAATGGTGTATTATACATTGTATAGGCACTCAGTAAATAGTAAAGGTTGATATGAGAAAAGAATGCCTTATTGGGTGCATTTAGTGGAAGGGACTGGGGGAAACTGTGCACTCATGCATTCTTTCATCTTGGGAGCTATTTGAAAATTAGAGTAACTCTCCAACCTAATTCTCCCATTTCAGGCAAGTACATTGCCTCAACACAGCGACCTGACGGGACCTGGCGAAAGCAGCGGCGGGTGAAAGAAGGCTATGTGCCCCAGGAGGAGGTCCCAGTGTGAGTGGTTAGGCATGAGGTGGGGTATTTAATGGGCCCCATACAGCAAGAAAGAGCATGTGAATTTCCTGGTCCCAAGATCCTAAGAAATGGAAGGAGGGGGCTGGGATTCAGGGGTGAGTGAGGGATGAGTAACCAAATGACTGACTAGTCCAGTTTCTAGGGCCTCTGATCAGCAGAATCTGTAAGAGCATTCAGAGATCCAGAGCTTTAGGACCTATGTATGTGTTAGTCACTCAGTCTGACTCTTTTCGACCCCATGGATTGTAGCCTACCAGGCTCCTCTGTCCATAGGATTTCCCAGGCAAGAATACTGGAGTGGATTGCCATTCCCTTCTCCAGGGGATCATCCTGACCCAGGGATCATACCTGAGTCTCCTGCATCGCAGGCCTTACCATCTGAGCCACCAAAACCTAGGGACCCTCCAATCTGCAGAGCTGAGGAAAGCTGGGGAGGGCCTGGAGGGAGAGGAAGGCAGCAGGAAAATGAAAAGGCTGATGTAAATTATGAGGTTGGGAAAAGGACTCGAAAAGTCAGTGATTCTTTGACACCGTTCCCGACAGGTATGAGAACAAGTATGTGAAGTTTTTCAAGAGTAAACCAGAATTGCCCCCCGGCCTGAGCCCAGAGGCCACTGCCCCCATCACCGCATCCAGGCCTGAAGGCGGTGAGCCCGCCCTCTCCAAGACCGCCAAACGCAACCTGAAGCGGAAGGAGAAGAGGCGGCAGCAGCAAGAGAAAGGGGAGGCGGAGGCCTTGAGCCGGACTCTTGAGAAGGTGTCCCTGGGAGAGACAGCCCAGGTCCCCAGTGCCCCACAGGCCTCCCGGGCAGCGCCTACGGCCGCCTCAGACCAGTGCGACTCAGCTACCACCACTGAGAAGGCCAAGAAGATCAAGAACCTAAAGAAGAAGCTTCGGCAGGTGGAAGAGCTGCAGCAGCGGATCCAGGCTGGAGAAATCAGCCAGCCCAGCAAAGAGCAGCTGGAGAAGCTGGCAAGGAGGAGGGCACTGGAGGAGGAGCTCGAGGACTTGGAGCTGGGCCTGTGAGGCCTTCAGGGATTAGGGGATGGACTGCAGAACGAACCGTGGGGCTCTCTCGGGTCCTGGGGAATGTGGGCAGCAGCAGCCGGGAGGGGTATCCCCGGACTGGCTCACTTCCACTTCTCATGGCCCGACTCCGTCCTCCAGAGCCTAGCCTCTCCCTCTTTCCTTCCCTTTTCCCCCTAACTCCTGTTTTTTTGGACTTCTCTCTCTCTCTCCTATCCCCAGTGTTCAAGATCTCAGTGACTATCCCAGGTACCTTTGCTGCTGATTTGGGTGTCTTGTTTAAAAGAAAATTGGGTGGGTGGGAGTCTCTTGGAGAACTGAGGTTGAGGAGTGGGGGAGTATGCCCAAGTCTTGGAGTCTTGGTTCCTGTTCACAGTGTTTATGGGTTATCTCCCCTTCCATCCCTCACCTCTTTTTTTTTTCCTTTTTTAAAAAAGAACAGAATAAACTCAAGTAGATAACATGTCTTGCTTTGTCTCTTTTCTTTTCAGCTTCTAGTAGTTCTTTTATCTTCATTTGGGCACAGGAAGATAAGAACACAGAGTAGTGTTCTTTTTGGTTTTTAAAAATTACATGTATCACCAAATTAGCAACACTGATTTCTGTACATGTTTGCTCAGATGTCAGTGAACAGAAATTTGTGTTATAATAAAATGTAACTTAGAACAAATTTAACTTGATATTAATTTTCATGTATTATCATTATTGTACTGCCTAGCAATGGAGCCCTAGTATCTCCCTTACTGTTTATTTCTGAAAGTCATCAGTCAAGGATTGAGCTTGGGCCGCTGCAGTGAAAGCACCAAATCCTAACCACTGGAAAACCAGGGAAGTCCCAGGACAGCTCTTTTGAAATTTTACCTTATCAGATGCCACCCCAAGATGGCATTGTGGGGCAAACAAGAAAAGGAATTTACAGCCGAAATTAAGCTGTCACTTAATTTTCACTTATCCTCTGATTTCTACACATTCACTTAGCACAATCTTTCTAGCCAACTACCAGAATAGAAGGGAAGTCAGCCTTAATGAACTATCTGAAGGTTCAAAAGTTCATAGCTTAACTGTTAAGGTCCCACTCAATCTGGCCTTATTTCTTGCCATTCCTTAACTCTGGTCAAACGGCTTCAATTCTGTTGAACTACTTTCAGTTCATTGAATGAGCCATATTCTCTCTGAGCCTTAGTCCTTTGTCCCTGATGGTTCCTCTGCCAAGAATACTCTTGCTGATCCCTTCTCCTTAATCAATTCTTTCTTAACCTTTGGAAATCTGCCTAAATGTTATCTTCCCTGGGAAGACTTCTGTTACCCTCAAATATTAATTTAGGGTTGTTTTTTTTTTTGTATCCAGGAACCAAGCCCATACCCCATGCGGTGGAAACCCAGAGTCTTAATCACTGGCCCACCAGGGAAGTCCTCTAGGTGTCTTAATTTCCTTCCTTAACACTCCACCCTTAACGTTTATAATGCCATTTATTATATTATGCTGTCACACTTATTTTCTTGTTAGCCATTCTCCTCCTTATTAGATCATGCGCTCCTGGAGCATTAGGCTTGTGTTTATTATCGTTGCATCCCAATGCATAATGTAGTAAATTCTCAAATATTTGGCTGAATGAATGAAGCCATAAGCCTTATGGAAAAACAGAAGAAGAGGGAAAATTTGTGCCTTGCACACCTGGGAGGTTAATGATAACTTGATTGGCCACCTCAGTATGAGACCAAAAGCCCAGGTTCCCTTGTATAAGGCCCCTACAATTATAAAGATTTAAAATAAGATTTAATTAACTTGTAATTAGGTGTTTGATGATATGTAAGTTCATAGGTTATAGAGGAATCTATATTTTAAGATTTTTTTTTTTTGGCCATGCCCCCGTGCCTTATGAAATCTCAGTTGCCTGACCAGGGATTGAACCCAGGCCATGACAGTGAAAGCCTGGAATCCTAACCACTAGGCAACCAGGAAAGTCCCTATACTTTCAAAATTATTATTAAGGAGAGACTATTTGCTTTGCAACAGGATTTCTCACAATAAACCTTTAAATATCCTGGATCTTTGGTTTGATTAAAGTTTATTTTGATTATTTGTTGGATCTTAATCTTTGGGCTAGTTTGGAGAGAGGCAGTTATGAGTACAGTGTATTAAGTTTGGTGCAAACTAATTGTGGTTTTTGCATTGTTGAACTTTACTGTTTGATATTAGAATACATTCTTAAATAAATGTGTTTATGTTATAATCATGTTAATGTGTTACATTTTTAACTAATGACTTATTACTTATTTTATATATATTTTAGAGTATAGAAATGATATTAGACAGCAAATTTGAGCAATTTTCTAGTTCAAAATGGGTTATAAAGCAGCGAGATAACTTGCAACATCAACAACACATTTGGCCCAGGAACTGCTAATGAATGTACACTGCAGTGGTGGTTCAGGAAGTTTTACAAAGGAGACAAGAGCCTCAAAGATGAGGAGTGCAGTGGCTGGCCATCAGAAGTTGACAACGACCAAATGAAAGGATCATCGAAGGTGATCTTTTTACAACTACATGAGAAGTTGCCAAAGAATGCAAATTGGATCATTCTAAGGTCATTTGGCATTTGAAGCAAGTTGGAAAGGTGAAAAAGCTTGATAAGTGGGTGCCTCATGAGCTGACCACAAATCAAAAAAGAAAATTCATTTTGAAGTGTTGTCTTCTCTTATTCTATGTAATAGCAGCTAACCATTCCTTGATTGGATTATGACATGCAGCAAAAAGTGGATTTTAGGGGACAACTAGCTCAGTGGTTGGATTGATAAGAGCTCCAAAGCACTTCCCAAAGCTCAACTTGCACCANCACCAGAAAAAGGTCATGGTCACTGTCTGGTGGTCTGCTGCTGGTCTGATCCACTAGAGCTTTCTGAATCCTCGTGAAACCATTATACCTGAGAAGCATGCTTAGCAAATTGATGAGATGTACTGTTAACTACAGAGCCTACAGCTGGCACTGGTCAACAGAAAGGCCCAATTCTCCAAAACAGTGCCCGACTGCATGTCACACAACCAATGCTTCAAACTTTGAACACATTGGGCTACGAAGTTTCACCTCATCCATTATATTCATCTGACTTCTCACCAACCAACTACCATTTCTTCACGCATCTCCATAATTTTTTAGAGGGAAAACATTTCCACAACCAGCAGCATGCAGAAAATGCTTTTCAAGAGTTCATCGAATCTCGAAGCATGGATTTTTACACTATAGGAATAAAAAACTTGTTTTTCATTGACAAAAATGTGTTGATTGTAATGGTTCCTATTCTGATTAATAAAGATGTGTCTGAGCCTAGTTTTAATGATTTAAAACTCATGGTCTGAAACTGCAACTACTTTTACACCAGTCATGAATATCACTAAGTACCAGTCAAATCTAATGTGCAGTGGTAGAGGTATCAGTAATGAGCTGAGGGAGAGCTAAGAAAGAAGCTATTCTGACTGTGGAGGATGGGGAGGCTAAATGGTGGAGTTAGATCTTAAAGAAGATCGTGACTAGCTTCTCAAGAAAGGTAGGGGAGAGCAAGTAAGTACAAACGCTTGGCAGCATGAAAAGTATGTGGTAAATTTGCTTTCAATTTTGTGATTTCAATAATTACCTCTGTGTTAATAATTCCTAATCTTTCTCTAACCAGACCATCTATAAGATAAGCCTATCCACTATACCCAAACACTGAAAGCAGCCTGAGGCTATTGATTTTCACAACAGTCATATAATTTTTATCCCTATCTAGGTGAGTGTCTTAGTCACTACTTGTCTGAACGACTGCAAAAGCACACTAACTAGTCTCCAACTTAGATCTCTCTCCACCACCCACTTCCCCAATCAGTCCCACACACTTTGTTCTTCAAAAAGATTCACTTCCCCTAAACCCAACATTGATGGTATCATTTCATCAGACAACAATCTTTGGTCATTTCCCTTTCATCTACCCAATGCAGACCAAGCTCCTTTGTCAAATATCAGACAGTTGCTATGGTCCGAATGTTCATGTCACCCCAGATTCATATGTTGAAATCCTAACCCCCAAAGGGTATTAGGAGGTGAGACCTTTGGGAGGTGATTAGGTTATATGAGGGTGGAGTTTGCATGAATGGGACTAGTTCAGTTCAGTTCAGTTCAGTCGCTCAGTTGTGTCCAGCTCTTTGCGACCCTATGGAGTGCAGCACACCAGGCCTCCCTGTCCATCACCAACTCCCGGAGTTTACTCAAACCCATGTCCATTGAGTTGGTGATGCCATCAAACCATCTCATCCTCTGTCGTCCCCTTCTCCCCTCTCCTTCAATCTTTCCGAGCATCAGGGTCTTTTCAAATGAGTCAGCTCTTCGCATCTGGTGGCCAAAGTATTGGAGTTTCAGCTTCAATATCAGTCCTTCCAAAGAACATTCAGGACTGATTTCCTTTAGGATGGACTGGTTGGATCTCCTTGCAGTCCAAGGGACTCTCAGGAGCCTTCTCCAACACCACAGTTCAAAAGCATCAATTCTTCGGCGCTCAGCTTTCTCTATAGTCCAACTCTCACATCCATACATGACTACTGGAAAAACCATAGCCTTGACTAGATGGACCTTTGTTGGCAAAGTAATGTCTCTGCTTTTGAACATGCTGTCTATGTTGGTCATAACTTTTCTTCCAAGGAGCAAGCATCTTTTAATATCATGGCTGCAGTCACCATCTGCACTGATTTTGGAGACCCCTAAATAAAGTCTGACACTGTTTCCACCGTTTCTCCATCTATTTTCCATTAAGTGATGGGAATACAAAAAAAGCTAGTGGAGGTGATGGAATTGCAGTTGAGCTATTTCAAATCCTCAAAGATGATGCTGTGAAAGTGCTGAACTCGATATGCCAGCAAATTAGGAAAACTCAGCAGTGGCCACAGGACTGGAAAAGGTCAGTTTTCATTCCAATCCCAAAGAAAGGCAATGCCAAAGAATGCTTAAACTACTGCACAGTTGCACTCATCTCACATGCTAGTAAAGTAATGGCTCAAAATTCTCCAAGCCAGACTTCAGCAATACGTGAACCGTGAAATTCTTAGATGTTCAAGCTGGTTTTAGAAAAAAGACGGAAGAACCAGAGATCAAATTGCCAAGATCTGCTGGATCATGGAAAAAGCAAGAGAGTTCCAGAAAAACATCTATTTCTGCGTTATTGACTATGCCAAAGCCTTTGACTGTGTGGATCACAATAAACTGTGGAAAATTCTTCAAGAGATGGGAATACCAGACCACCTAACCTGCCTCTTGAGAAACCTGTATGCAGGTCAGGAAGCAACAGTTAGAACTGGACATGGAACAACAGACTGGGTCCAAATAGGAAAAGGAGTACGTCAAGGCTGTATATTGTCACCATGCTTATTTAACTTATATGCAGAGTACATCATGAGAAACTCTGGACTGGAAGAAGCATAAGCTGGAATCAAGATTGCTGGGAGAAATATCAATAACCTCAGGTATGCAGATGACACCACCCTTATGGCAGAAAGTGAAGAGGAACTAAAAAGCCTCTTGATGAAAGTCAAAGAGGAGAGTGAAAAAGTTGGCTTAAAGCTCAACATTCAGAAAACGAAGATCATGGCATCTGGTCCCATCACTTCATGGGAAATAGATGGGGAAACAATGGAAACAATGTCAGACTTTATTTTTTGGGGCTCCAAAGTCATTGCAGATGGTGATTGCAGCCATAAAATTAAAAGACGCTTACTCCTTGGAAGGAAAGTTATGACCAACCTAGATAGCATATCAAAAAGTGGAGACATTAGTTTGCCAACAAAGGTCCGTCTAGTCAAGGCTATGGTTTTTCCAGTAGTCATGTATGGATGTGTGAGTTGGACTGTGAAGAAAGCTGAGTGCCAAAGAATTGATGCTTTTGAACTGTGGTGTTGGGGAAGACTCCTGAGAGTCCCTTGGACTGCAAGGAGATCCAACCAGTCCATTCTAAAGGACATCAGCCCTGGGTGTTCTTTGGAAGGAATGATGCTAAAGCTGAAACTCCATTACTTTGGCTACCTCATGAGAAGAGTTGACTCATTGGAAAAGATTCTGATGCTGGGAGGGATTGGGGGCAGGAGAAGAAGAGGACAACAGAGGATGAGATGACTGGATGGCATCACTGGCTCAATGGACATGAGTTTGAGTGAACTCTGGGAATTGGTGATGGACAGGGAGGCCTGGAGTGCTACAATTCATGGGGTCACAAGGAGACATGACTGAGCGACTGAACTGAACTGAACTGAACTGATGGGACCAGATGCCATGATCTGGTTTTCTGAATGTTGAGCTTTAAGCCAAATTTTTAACATTTCATGGTTCACGTATTGCTGAAGCCTGGCTTGGAGAGTTTTGAGCATTACTTTACTAGCGTGTGAGATGAGTGCAGTTGTGCAGTAGTTTGAGCATTCTTTAGCATTGCCTTTCTTTGGGATTGGAATGAAAACTGACCTTTTCCAGTCCTGTGGCCACTGCTGAATTTTCCAAATTTGCTGGCATATTGAGTGCAGCACTTTTATAGCATCATGTTTGAGGATTTGAAATAGCTCAACTGGAATTCCATCACCTCCACTAGCTTTGTTCATAGTGATGCTTTCTAAGGCCCACTTGACTTCACATTCCAGGATGTCTGGCTCTAGGTGAGTGATCACACCATCGTGATTATCTGGGTCGTGAAGATCTTTTTTGTACAGTTCTGTGTATTCTTGCCACCTCTTCTTAATGTCTTCTGCTTCTGTTAGGTTCATACCATTTCTGTCCTTTATCAAGCCCATCCTTGCATGAAATGTTCCCTTGGTATCTCTGATTTTCTTGAAGAGATCTCTAGTCTTTCCCATTCTGTTGTTTTCTCTATTTATTTGCATTGATCACTGAGGAAGGCTTTCCTACCTCTCCTTGCTATTCTTTGGAACTCTGCATTCAGATGCTTCTATCTTTCCTTTTCTCCTTTTCTTTTCGCTTCTCTTCTTTTCACAGCTATTTGTAAGGCCTCCCCAGACAGCCATTTTGCTTTTTTGCATTTCTTTTCCATGGGAATGGTCTTGATCCCTATCTCCTGTACAATGTCACGAACCTCCGTCCATAATTCATCAGGGGCTCTATCTATCAGATCTAGTCCCTTAAATCTATTTCTCACTTCCACTGTATAATCATAAGGGATTTGATTTAGGTCATACCTGAATGGTCTAATGGTTTTCCCTACTTTCTTCAATTTCAGTCTGAATTTGGCAATAAGGAGTTCATGATCTGAGCCACAGTCAGCTCCCAGTCTTGTTTTTGTTGACTGTATAGAGCTTCTCCATCTTTGGCTGCAAAAAATATAATCAATCTGATTTCAGTGTAGACCATCTGGTGATGTCCATGTGTAGAATCTTCTCTTGTTGGAAGAGGGTGTTTGCTATGACCAGTGCGTTCTCTTGGCAAAACTCTATTAGCCTTTGCCCTCCTTCATTCCATATTCCAAGGCCAAGTTTGCCTGTTACCCCAGATGTTTCAACTTCCTACTTTTGCATTCCAGTCCCCTATAATGAAAAGGACATCTTTTTTGGGTGTTAGTTCTAAAAGGTCTTGTAGGTCTTCATAAAACCGTTCAACTTCAGCTTCTTCAGAGTTACTGGTTGGGGCATAGACTTGGATTACTGTGATACTGAATGGTTTGCCTTGGAAATGAACAGAGATTGTTCTCTCGTTTTTGAGATTGTATCCAAGTACTGCATTTGGGACTCTTTTGTTGACCGTGATGGCTACTCCATTTCTTCTAAGGAATTATTGTCCAATAGGTCACTGAGGAGAAGGCAATGGCACCCCACTCCAGTACTCTTGCCTGGAAAATCACATGGGCAGAGGAGCCTGGTAGGCTACAGTCCATGGGGTCGCTAAGAGTCAGACACGACTGAGCAACTTCACTTTCTCTTTTCACCTTCATGCATTGGAGAAAGAAATGGTAATCCACTCCAGTGTTCTTGCCTGGAGAATCCCAGTACAGGGGAGCCTGGTGGGCTGCTGTCTATGGGGTTGCACAGAGTCGGACACGAGTGAAGCGACTTAGCAGTAGCAGGTCACTGAGGCTCTATTTATTCCCCTGCCAGCTTTCTTTTCTCTCTATGCTTTACTTTAGACAGTTTTTTTATTTCTATGTCTTGAAGACCACTGATCTTTTAATTGCATTATTTAATTTGCTGTTAGCCCTAACAGTATTTTTTCCTTTTCTTTTTAGTAGTGTCTATTTCTTTCCTCACTTTATTTATGGTTTTCTTTGTTCTTGAACTTATAATAGATGGTAAAAAATTCTTAGCCATTAATTTCATAAATTCTGTCATTTCTGGGTCTATTTTTATTTTTAAAAAACTTTTAATTTTGTATTGGGGTATAGCTGATTAACAAACAATGTTGTGATAGTTTCAGGTGAACAGCAAAGGGACTTAGCCATACAATACTCTATTTTTATTGTCTGATTTTTCTGCTGACTATAGGTCACATTTTCTTTTTTAAGTAATTTATTTATTTGGTGGCTGGAAGAAGCAAGTCTAGTAATTTTTATTAGATGCTAGACATTGTAAATGTTACATTGTTGAGTTTCTGGATTTTATTTCTCTCTTTTAAAGAGTATTGGACTTTGTTTTGGCAGGCAGCTAATTTACTTGACTATCAGCTTGATACTTTTGAGGCATGCATTTAAACTATGTTAGGATAGGTCTAGAGTAGTTTTATTCTTAGGTTTATAGAGTCCTACTTCTAAGGCATAGCTTTTTTGAGATCTTTACTGAATGCTCTGAGTATTCAGCAAGGTCTGTTCAGTCTGACTGTTGGAACCCAAATTTTCCCATCCCTGTGTAGGTGCCAGTAATTTTTCACTTTGTAATTTTTTAGCAGTTGTTTTTTACCTGGTAGTTGACTTTTGGCCAGTTTCATGTAATCTCCCCTGGCACTTCTATGGATGAGCAGTCTATTTATTAGTCAAAGACTCACAGGGCCACTATGAAAATTTGTGAAGCTCCTTTTTTGCATAGCTCTCTTCTCTCTAGTATGCTCTTCCATAAGATCATATCTCCTCAAACTTCCCAAAATCTCATTTCTGTCCCTTCGTCTTAGCAAAACCACTGTACTCTGCTTGGATTTGCTGTCCCTGTAATATTGTTTGGAGAATATCTTTTATCAGATAGTTGGGAGAATTGAAGGCTAACATAATTTGTTTTCTTTCCTCTTCTCTCAGGGATTGTGATCTTATGTTGCCTTTGTCCAATATCTGAAAACAGTTGTTTCATCTATTCTGTAGTTTTCTAGTTTTTTTTAATTGAATGGTGGGAGAGCTAATCTGTCAGATTACTTTTCCATGTCAGAAATAAACAGAAAATAAATTTTCCCTCGTTATAGAATTATAGTTGGCTGTTTTTTTTTTGCTTCAAAGATGTTATTCTTTAAAGACATTGTCTTCTGTCTTGCACTGCTATCTTTGTTTTCCCAAATGTAATGTGTCTTTATCAGGAATGAAAAGTAAGACAACAATAGGATATATTTTACTACTATGTTGCTAATAAAAAAGAGTATAGTGTTCATAAGTATCAGAGAAATGGGTGCATATATACTTCTGGTAGTGCACATTGTCAAAGCTTTCTTGTAGGGATAATTTATCAAAAAGATTAGAGGCCTTTAGCCCCAAATCAGGAAAAACCCAAGTTTCCATCAGCAGATGAATGAATAAAGAAAATGTGGTATATACATATAATATAATGTTAGCCATAAAATGAATAAAATTCTGCCACATACTACAAGATGACTGAACCTTGGAAACATGCAAGTGAAAGAAGTCAGACACAAATAGGACAAACATTATATAATTCCACTTAAGTGAGGCACCTAGAATAGGCAAGTTCATAGAGATGGTAGGTAGAGTAGAGATTAATAGGAGTTGGGAGAACTGGAATGGGGAATTATTGCTTCAGTGGGTAGAGAGTTTCTACTTGAGATAATATAGTTCTGGAAATAGACAGTGGTGATAGTTACACAATGTTGTGAATGTACTTAATGCCATTGCATTTTTACTTAAAAAATGTTTAAACTATGTATATTTTATCACAATTTTTAAAAATGTTAATGAGAGGCCTACGAAAGGTTTTTTTTGTTTGTTTGTTTTGGGGACAAAGCAATTATTCTTGCAAGACAGTATCCTAAGGAAAATACAAGGAAGTATGTAAAGATTTAATCACAAGAATGTTTTGTTAAGAGTATTTTTACAGGAACAAAATGAGACAATACAAAACAAAAGCAAATAAAATTTATTTATTTTTGGCAGTGGTACCCGACTTGTGGGATCTTAGTTCCTTGATCAGGGATTGAACTTAGGCCCCAGTAGTGAGAGCATGAAGTTCTAACCACTGGATCACCAGGTAATTCCCTAAAATACAATTTTAATATCCTAAAACAAGCCATTGATGAAATATACTATGATGGACAATAAACTGCCATAGACACATTTAAAAAAAGAAGTAAGTTCTTTTTAAGAAGAATACTGAATTACATGGAAAGACTAAGAAGAAATACTGTAAAATGTTAGCAGTGGTTATTTCTGGATACTGGAATTATAAATGGAAAATTTTCTTTTATGTACTTTTTCTGTTTTAAATTTATTGTAATAAATATGAATTTTAATATACTAAAGAAATGAAGTTTATTTTTAAATGTTTTATCCATCCTTCAGAGATCCGCTAAAAAGCTGTTCATCTGTGAACTGTTCTCAGAATCTTCCAACAGAATATGACACTTTCCTTCTCCAAATTCTATAGCCCTGTATATGTCTCTCATGGTACTTATCACATAGGCCATGTATTAAAGTTATTTATTAATATGAATCTGATTTGCCTCTCCTGCTGAGCATATGTGGGCACTACCTAAATCAGGGATATTAACTATTTCCACACCACTTGATTAGCAATCTTTTCTAAAAAAAAAAAGTTTTTATTTATTTGGACGCACCGGGTCTTGGTGGTTGCACACAGGGCCTTCCATCTTCACTGTGGCATGTGCTATCTTTAGTTGTGGCATGCAGATTCTTAGTTGCAGCATGTGGGATCTAGTTCCCTGACCAGAGATCGAACTTAGGCCCTCTGCATTGGGAACGTGGAGTCTTTGCCATAGGACTACCAGGGAAGTCCCTTGATTAATAATCTGTATGACTCAGATTAGCACTCTAACAGGAGCTAGTCTGATCTAGACACCAAAACTGATCTAGAGAAAGGACTGGTTCATCCTGAATTCAGGTTATTTCTAGGGTTAATGATATTTGAATGACTTATTTAACTTAGGATTTATAAACAAAGGAAATTATTGGGAAGAACAGCACTATGTAAACTACTTATATATTCATCAAGCAATTAACATAGACAGATATAGAATTAATTACAAGTGTGTTTTTGTTTAATGCCAATCCTCTGCTTAGAGTTCCTCTTCTTGGATGGCAAGCTTGTTTTAAATGGATTGTTAAAAAACAATATTTTATCTAGCAATAATGTCCCAGATAATAATATGCTAAACAGTCAAATACAAACACAAATTCAGTGAATTATAGTTCTTAATGCACAATGTAAGGTATAGAGTTTTCTGCTCCACCTGTTTCTGCCCTTGGTATAAACATTTTTGCACTTTGTACATATTTATTCCTACTAGATTTGGAGCTCCTTATGGCAGTAGATTTGGAGCTCCTTATGGCAGTAGAAATAAGGCTAGTCTTATTCATATCTGAATTCCTGGTTCTTGATACCTAGTATATAATGAAACATAATACAGATGTTTGTTGAACTAAAAACCCTGGCCAGTAGCGTTCAGAGTCAGAAGACCTGGGTTCAAATCTCAGTTCCACTTGCCAAGGGCAAAACTCTTAGCTGATCTGAATTTTTCTTTCCTCCACTATAAAAATCAGATTTTTTGGGGAGGGCAGGGGTGCGCCAGGCTCAGGCAGTTTAATGAGTTTTATTTATTGGATAAAAGTGTCAGTTTTGCAATGGAAAAAAACAAATGTCGGACTTTCCTGGTGGCACCCTGACTAGTAATCGGCTTGCACAGGTTTGATCCCTGGTCTGAGAAGTTTCTACATGCCACAAAGCAATTATGCCTGTGTGCTACATCTATTGAGCCCTCCCTCTAGAGTCTGGAAGCCACAGCTACTGAAGCTCAAGCACTCTAGAGCCTGTGTTTTACAAGAAGAGAAGCCAGCTCAATGAGAAGCCAGAGTATCGCAACTAGAGAGGAGGCCCCCCTCACCGTAAACCACAGCAAGTAGAGAAAGCTGGCTGCAGCAACAAAGACCCAGTGTAACCAAAATCAATCAATAAAACAACACCAGAACAAACGCATCTCCAGTCCTTGTTTCAACCCTGTCATAGCCCAAAGGGTACTGGCCAGTGAGACCATGGCCACCTAGAGCCACCGTGGGGGTGGGGCTGTTTCAGAGCAAAGAGGGGGCCTTGGGCAGCACTAGCCTCATTCCTTGACCTTCCTATTCTGGGGGCACACAGGGCTCTGCTGTACCTGCTGTGCTTTGAGCCTCTTGAGGATGTTATGTGTGTGGAAGCAGCAGGAGCGCTGGCCCCACAGCAGCAGGCAGTCATCACTCAGCATCCTGATGTCCAGGCAGCTGTCACTGAAGGCCATGTGGAAGATGCTGTAGTTCTCATGGTTGGCCACCCAGAGCCAAGTGACCATGCTGTTTCAGCACTTGACCTTCACCTTCATAGAACAGGGAGCCTGCCTTCTGTTGGCAGCACCTAGACTGTAACACTGTTATGAGAATTAAATGAGAGAATGAATATGAAGGTTTTTTAAACAGTCTGTCCCATGATAAATTTGTTATTAATGAAGTCTTAAAGTAGAGAAATGATTGTAAGATCATGGAATAACCAGGAGAGACCAGATATATGATTCCAAAGGCCTCCACAAGATGATATTAATTCTCTTGGTATGTTTCCCATGGGCAGGATCTTACAAATATCTGCAAGTTCAAACATCTGGTTTTGTCAGTGCAGAGAGGAAATCTTGGGGTCAAACTTATATTAGTCAAGCTCACAAGACATGTAAAAACCAGAACATATAAACTACAGTGTCAATTCACCAATTTACACCAATTCCATCTGCCATGAGAAACAGAAGGTTTAAGTCAGCACCATCAGCACTTCCCACAAACATTGCTCCTAATTTGGTCCACCAAATTATATTCAGAAGGTCACTCGGTGAACATGCATGTTTCCCATGACTGCTGTAACAAATTACCACAAACATGGTGACTAAAACCAGCAAAAACTTATTCTGTCACAGTTCTGGATCCCTGAAGTCCAGGATCAGCATCACTGGATGCTGGTACACCAAAGCAGCACCCCCTTCAGGGCTGGAAGGGAGAACCTAATCCTGGCCTTTTCCAGGTTCTGGTGGGTGCCAGCATTCCTTAGCTTGTGACAGCATCACTTCAGTCTCTGCCTCCATCTTCACACTGTCTTCTCTTTGTATGTGAAATTTGCCTTTCTCTCTGTTTTGTAAGGATTCCTTTGGTTACATTTAGTGCCCACTCAGGTAATCCAGGGCTTCCCTGGTGGCTCAGAGGAAGATCCCCTGGAGAAGGAAATGGCAACCCACTCCAGTATTCTTGCCTGGAAAATCCCATGGACAGAGGAGCCTGGTGGGCTATACTCCACGGGGTAGCAAAGAGTTGGACATGACTGAGCGACTTCACTTTTCACAGATAATCTGAAATAATCGCCTCATCTCAAAATCCTTAATGACATCTGCCAAGCCCTCCCTCACTTTTTTTTTTTTTTTGCCATGTAAGGTAATATTCGTAGGTTCCAGGGATTCAGAGATGGAAATCTTTTCTGAGGATACACATTTTTCAGCCTACCACAGGTTGGAAATTGAGATCTGAAAGTAAATTATACTACTAGAAACACTGATGACACCAGACTGCACTGTGTGATACATTCACTTTCACAGCCGGAAGAGCCTTGTCAAATGGCCTGAATACTCAAATCCATTGCCAAGGTTCACTTTCTCAACACAGGGCTTGGATGGCCATTGCCAATGTTTACTTCTGTGATTGCTTTTTGATGCTTCCATGACTAGCAAAACTCTTTTTGATGGGCCTGATTTTTCTTTCCTTTTTTCCTTCCTTCCTTTCTCTCCTTTTGCATTTTCTTTCTTTCGTCTAGACTTGGAACTATTTTATTTCTTAAACTGGTGCCTTTGCCTAGCTTTGTTATGATCCACTACTTGTTAATGTTTATAGCTTAATTCTTTTTCCCCTACACTATGCAGCTTACGGGATCTTAGTTCCCAGACCAGAGATTGAACCCAGGCTGTGGCAGTGAAAACCTGGAATTCTAACCTCTAGACCACCAGGGAAATCCCCTAATTCTTTTTTTTTTTTTAAGTGGAAGTATAATTGACCTACAGCACTATGTTGGTTCCAGTTGCACAAAATAGTTATTCCATAATTCTGTATGTTACAAAATGATCACCACTGTAGCTTAATTCTTTTTTTTAAAAAAAGGCTAGAAACTATAAAAAAGAACCAATGAAAATTCTAGAACTGAAAAATAGAGTATCCGAAAATTTAAAAGTATTGAATGAACTTAACGGCGCTTTAGAGATAGGAAAAAGTTGGTGAACTTGAAGATGGATTAATAGAAATGATTCAGTTTGAAGACTACAGAGAAAAAGAAAAGGTTGAAAAATGTGAACAGAACTTCAGAAACTTATAATATCAGAAATCTAATATATGTATATGTAATTGGAGTCACAGAAGGAGAGGAAAGAGAGAATGGAGTAAAAAACTGTTGAACACTTTCCAAATTTGGTGAAAGACATAAATTTTCAGATCAAAAGTGCTCCACAACTGTTATAGGAAATGTAAATTGGTACAGCCAATGTGGAAAAACATTATGGAGATTCCACAAAAACTAAAAATAGAACTATCATATGAGCCAGAAATTTCACTCTTGAGTATATATCCAAAAAAATATATGTACCCCAATGTTCATAGCAGTACTATTTACCATAGTCACGGTGTAGAAGCAACTTAATGGTTGATTAACAGATGAACAGATAAAGAAGATGTGAGATACACACACAATTGAATATTACTCAGCCATAAAAAAGAAAATTGCCATTCACAACAACATAGGTCGACTTGGAGGGGATTATACTAAGTGAAATAAATCAGACCAAGAAAGAAATACTGTTTGATATCGCTTACATATGGAATCTAAAAAAAGCAAAACTGATGAATATAGCAAAGAAGAAACAGACTCACAGATACAGAGAACAAAGCAGTGGTTACAAGGGGGGAGAGGAAAGAAGGGGGACAAGATTGGGACAGGGGATAAGAGGCACAAATTACTTTATATAAAATAAATAAGCTGTAAGGATATATAGTATAGCAGAGAGATATAACCAATATTTAATAATAACTATAAATAGAGTTTAAGCTTTAAAAATTGTGATTATATTATACACATGAAATATATGATATTATAAATCATCTATACCTCAATAAAAATAAAATTAAGTAAAAATTAATAAAGAAGCTTAACACACCACATTTAAGCACATCACATTCACACTGTTAAAAACCAAAAAATCAGAGCCAATCTTGAAAGTAGTTTGAGAAAAATGACAAGTTACCTTACAGGGATCAGTGATTTGAATTACCATGGGTTTCTCATCAGAAACTATGGAGATTAGAAGACAGTTTTAAGTACTCAAAAAAAAAAAACCTATCAATATATAATCCTATATTTAGTTTTACATAGCATAAACATAGTCGCTGGAAGCGACCCATCTGACCCTGTGGAAAGGGGTCAGAGAAGGAGTAATCATTGTGAGATGGACAAGTACCTGAGGAAGTAAACACCGCAGTTACCTACATACACTTCTATCCTCTACACATTTATTTTCATGCTTTATCTAGGGAATTTTGGCAGAAAAGTTTGAAAAGCACTGATAAGAGTCAGTAAGCAAAGTAATGTATGAGAGATGAATGCTCATTCGTTGTCTAGTCAGAAAAGCCGCTTTCAATTTGCTGTCAATACATAAACTTAATCCAAGCTGGGTTTGGTTTCGTGTGCTCTTTCAGCTCCCTAACCTAATTGCCCTTTTCTGTTGCTTCTCTTTTACACTCCTTCGGCCACTGCTCACCACCACCATCGGCCTCATAGCAGAGGGATCACATCTTGCCAACCAGTTCTTTCTGAACTTACTGATCACCATAGCTACTCTGGTCAGTTTCCAGCCATGCTTTGTGCCCAGTGATCTTTTTGGTTTTCAAAGATCTCGCTACTCTTTCCTCTCAGTATGCTTCCATCCCATCAATATTTGGCTTCCTTCTTGCAAGTAGGCAGATAATTACATAACATTTCAATTTTTTTTACAATACATTCTTGTAATAACACATCCACACACATCCACACACACTAAGGTCTTACAAAAATGGGCAACAGGCAAGCATACATACTTAGTAATAGCTTCTAGATAAAAAAAAATCCGAGAATACAGTCTTCCTTAGGATCGGTGGTCTTCTTCCTCTGCTATTTCTTTTCCCCCTATTTCTCTTTTCCAAAACTTCTTTCACAGCTGAGGGGCAATGCTCACTATGCCAAAGCAGCTGGCAGCTCCAACTCAGATGGGAATTGTGTCTCTGACACTTTAAAATCCTCTAGCTCTTTCTTACTCACTCTGAGCAGGATATACTTGTACAGTGTCGGTGCTTACCCCACTGTCAAATTAATGAATGCACTAAAAAGTAAAAGCAAAACTATGCTGGTGCTGGCGGGGGACTTCCCTGGTGGTCCNGACTTGCCCTTTATATACTAACTAGGATGTCCAGCCTTCCAAGTCACCCCCTTCAGGGAAGGATATTGTCAAAGAGGGGTGGGGATGTTTTGGAAACTGGCTTCTCCTGGGCTTAGAGATCTCTAACAACCTTTGCCCTCCACCCACAGCCCCCTAGACCCTGAACATTAGAGAATACTCTCAGAGTCTTAACCTACTTCCTGCTCCTACTATTTAAAGCATTTTAATTTAAACAATATTTCTATACAAACTCTTCTGCCACAGTCCTTCAGCAGAGAGGGAAACCAGTTTGCAGGATGAGATCAAGCCAGCCAAAGAACCAGGAGTTCTCTCAGACTCAAGTTCTCTTTTTGGGTCAGGCAGACCGCATGTCCTAACCCATCACACACATTCCCACGTGTCCCCCAGTGAGTGATGACAAATTCAGAGGGAAAAAGAGCTGAGTCAGCATGGCTTAGAGGTGGGGACTGGCGGCAGGAAGGTCTTGATACCATTATGGGAACAGTTAGTCATGCAGTCCTGCATACACATCCAGTCCGCAGCTCCTGGCTCTGGGGGGTTTGTTTGGGTGCCTGTGGAAACTCTTGAGAGACTGCAAAGATCATGGCTTGAGCCTGAAGTTCTGTTGCTTCCAAGCTGTGTGACCTGAAATGACCTGTTAGAGACTCAGTTCCCTTTTCTGTGGATTTCTTGTACTTGTGCTCAGTTGTGTCCAACTCTTTGCCACCTCATGGATGGTAGCCCACCAGGGTCATCTGTCTATGGAATTCTCCAGGCAAGATACCGGAGCGGGTTGCCATTTCCTCCTCCAGGGGATCTTCCTGACCCAGGGATCAAACCCATGCTTCCTATGTCTCTTGCATTACAAGAAGATTCTTTACCGCTGAGCCATGTGGAAGCCCTCCCTTTTCTGTAGAAAGTGATAATGCCAGCCCACAGGGATGTTGTCAAAATTTAAATGAGATAAACTATTTGGCAGGTTTTACAGTTTCTCTCTCTCTTCTCTCTCTGGCTCCTTAATGTCTAGAATGTGACTCTATCACCCAGGGACTTCCAGGGCCAGAGCGAGTGTCCACACTTTACCTTGTATCAGTTCAGTTCAGTTCAGTTGCTCAGTCGTGTCTGACTCTTAGCAACCCCATGAATCGCAGCACGCCAGGCCTCCCTGTTCATCACCATCTCCCGGAGTTCACTCAGACTCACATCCATCGAGTCCGTGATGCCATCCAGCCATCTCATCCTCTGTCGTCCCCTTCTCCTCCTGCCCCCAATCCCTCCCAGCATCAGAGTCTTTTCCAATGAGTCAACTCTTCTCATGAGGTGGCCAAAGTACTGGAATTTCAGCTTTAGCATCATTCCTTCCAAAGAAATCCCAGGGTTGATAATAACCACCATATCTCTTGGGCATCCCTGGATGGCTCAGTGGTAAAGAATCTGCCTGCCAATGCAGGAGACGCAGGAGATAAGAAAGAGTTCAATTCCTGAACTGGGAAGATTCTCTGGAGAAGGAAATGGCAACCCACTCCAGTATTCCTGCCTGGGAAATCCCACAGACAGAGGACCTGGCAGGCTATAAGCCTTAGCGTAGCAAAAGAGTCGGACAAGACTTTGTGACTAAACAGCATCAACAACAACTATCTCTCTCACTAACACGTTAACAGATACTCTTAAACTTTCCTCCCCAACTCCCGCTTTTTTTTTTCCTCTATGAGGTGTCTAAAGGGAGGGAGTAATCTGCCATCACATTCTTTTTACTTTACTCCTTTCCCTCTCTCCACAGCCTGCAAAGCTCCTGTCTCTCCACTACTAACTTCAGTACTTCCTGTCGCTTTCTCTTCCATTCCACCCACCCAGGGCCTGAGGCTGGGCGGACAAAGCTGGAGCTGAGTTCAGAGCCACAGACAGGTTCAAGTAACTACATCAAAATGTTAGTGGTTCTCTTTTGGGTTTTACTGGTGGTTTTCATTCTCTTCCTGCTCATTTTGGTATTTTCCAAATTTACTGTAATGAGCAATGGATAACTTATTCAGAAAAAAAAATAGAGAAGACTTTAATCAGAAAAAAATATATAATTTTCAATTGGCCCATGTCCTATTCTCAAAAGAAGAGGGATTGAGCGGTGATAGAAAGAGGGAGAGAAGGGCAGAGCTGAGAAAAGCCCTGCAGGGGGCTGGTTCCCAAGCTCTCTCATTTCCTGGGGGCATCAGCCTTGATCACGGCCTCACTCACGGCTTTTGTCACTCATCAGTTGGTGGCTCTGTCCTTGCTTGCCTGACCAGTCATTTGAGACTTAGTCACTTGACTGTGAGCCAGTTGAGTGCTGAGTGGGTCAAGAAGACCACCATCATTGAGGGCAACAATGAATCAGGAGGATCCCCCACCTCCGTCCTGGGGTGTGAAGGGTTCTCCAGTCACCTGCCAGTCTTTCAGCCTGGGGTGTGGGGAAGGGCTCAGAACTGGCATCCTACTGAGAACATGAGTTCAATAACCCTTTCCCTCATTTCTATCCCTACTTCCTTGTGCATGTGAATGGCATAGAAATGTGTGATGCACAAATGATGGTGGAAACTGCAGTGGCTCCTAACCACTCACAGAAAAAAGCTCTAAGAGTCAGCATGGTGAATGGAAAGAGCATAGGTTACGAGTTGGCAGAAGGAGTTGAACATATGCCAGGCCAGTTAGGAGCTCCATGTCCTTAGTCATTTCCTTCTTTGGCTCTCCATTTCCTCTCTTAAATGGCCAGACATACACACTGAGGAAACCAGAATTGAAAGAGACACATGTACCCCAATGTTCATCACAGCACAGTTTACAATAGCCAGGACACAGAAGCTACCTAGATGTCCATCAGCAGATGAATGAATAAGAAAGCTGTGGTACATATACACAGTGGAATATTACTCAGCTATTAAAAAAATGTATTTGAATCGGTTCTAATGAAGTGGATGAAACTGGACCCTATTATACAGAGCAAAGTAAGTCAGAAAGAAAAACACCAATACAGTATATTAACACATATATATGGAATTTAGAAAGATGGTAATGATGACCCTATATGCAAGACAGCCAAAAAGACACAGATGTAAAGAACAGACTTTTGGTCTCTGAGGGAGAAGGCAAGGGTGGGATGATTTGAGAGAATAGCACTGAAACATGTATATTATCATATGTAAAATGGATTGCCAGGCCAGGGTTGATGCACGAGACAGGGTGCTCAAGGCTGGTGCACTGCAATGACCCTGAGGGATGGGATGGGGAGCGAGGTGGGAGGAGGGTTCAGGATGGGGAACACATGTACACCCATGGCTGATTCATGTCAATGTATGGCAAAAACCACTACGATACTGAGGAAAAAAAAAAAAAAGCCATGGGAAAGGAAAAAAAAAAAAGGCCAGAATAATTATTCCCTCATAAGAGGACAGTGAGAATTAAATGGAATAAAATAGAAACGGCAAGCTCCCCTGGTGGATCAAGCGGTGAAGGATCCACCCGCAATGCAGGAGCTGTAGAAGATGCAGGTTCGACCCCTGCGTGGTGAAGATCCCCTAGAGAAGGCAATGGCTAACCACTCCAGTGTTCTTGCCTGGAGAATCCCACGGACAGAGGAGCCTGGTGGGCTACAGTCAGCAGAGTCGGACACAACTGAAGCAGCTTAGCACAGCACAATACAGAAATCACCTGACACAAAGTTTTTTTTTTCCTTCTCATTCTATTACAGTGAAGTTCAACAGTGCGGAAAAGTCATAGAACCTTGGTGGGTCCAAAGTAGGTTTTTCTTCCTTTTTTTTTTAAAGTAGGTTTTTCTTTTTTTTTTTTTTTTTTAAAGTAGGTTTTCCTAATGTAAATTTTTCTCTTCTATGTTAAATAGCATTGAAGACCCTCTCTAAACTCTGTCTCCCAGTCAGTCTTCCACCCTGGTCATTCGTCTGACAAACATTTATTAAGCACCACCGAAAGCACTGAACTAGCCTGGAAGGGCACTAGGGACTCAGTGGTGAATGAAGCAGACCCTTAGAACCTCTCACTGAGCACAACTGACTTTTCTCTGCGCTTTTACTCAAGACCAGCATTGTCCCTGTTCCTCAGGACTCTGACCCTATCCAACTCATAGCCAGCCTTCACAGCCCAACTCAAAGCTTGCCTTCCCTGAGAACCTTCCCACAGCCTCATGACCCTCAGGATGGGACACCTCCTGCCTGATATCCTGGTTCCCCTATTTCAGGTATTTGAATTGATCTCACCCTGTCTGTAGGCAGGGTGTCTCAAACCTCCCTGCGGGCAGGCTCTAGAATTTACTTCTTCCTTCCCTAGTTAACCTCCACTCTCACCCACACATTCCAGACTCATCAAGGGCTTGAAATAATGACTTTTTATTAAGGCAGACACAAGTAGGCTTCAAGAGCATTTAAATTCTCAGCTTGGTATTGGACGCAAAGAAACTCAGATCTTACCCTTTGTTCTTTCATCTGCAACCCAAGCACCTAAGCAATTTGCTTCCTACCTCTCAGTTTTATTTTTCCTGTCCTAGAGCAGACAGGGAGACATGAAAGTTAAAGGTAAGGGGTTTATTGCCCAGGGGTCCCTGGGTCACAGGAATGCCCAACTTCAGAGGATGGCTCTGGTCCCTATTTCTAGTCTCGGCAGATATTCTGCTTCTGATCCTGGCAGGATGCCCACCTCCAGGACAACATGGGAAGTCCTTCTGAGTCCAGCAGAGGACCCTGGGGGCTGGGTTGGAGGCTCTTCTTGACTTCTGCTCTCTGGCAGGGCAGGGGTTAATGGTGAATTGCAACACATCTCTGGGCTGAGTCACCTCCTACTGACACTCCCCCCACCAATTTCCCTCCCTTGAAGTTTTATAAAGAGGACCAGAGACTGGAGAGTGAAAAGAACTGGAGGGAAGAGCCCCTTCACCCAGCCCTGCTCCCTCAGCCTCCCAGGATTCTCAGAGTGGAGGGCACAAACTCTGAAGCTCTTGCCTGGTGGGACCATGAACTGGCAGCGGCTGTGGCTAGGCTTCCTACTCCCGCTGACCGTCTCATGCCGGGCTATGGGGCCCGGAGAGAAGGAGGCAGCTATGGTGAGTCTCCTGGGAAAGCCAGACCCAGGCTGGGGGAGGGATGGAGGAACTGCTCCTTAGTTCCATCCAAGCCACTCTTCTGACCTACAACTGCCTGCCCTGCCCTTTACTCCTCTAGTCCGTGATCCACCCCTACCCATCCCTACTCCCTCCCCTCATACTCCCCTAAGATGCCTCTCCTTTAGTCCTTCCACATCTGTCCCCTCCTATCCTAATGGGCTGTTAGGTCATGTAGAAGCTTCACTCAGAGACTAATCCCCTTTTATCTGCTGACCCCTACCCTCATCATAGGATTACTTGTTGCGATATGGTTACCTACAGAAGCCTCTAGAAGGACCTGACAACTTCAGGCCAGAAGATGTCATAGAGGCGCTGAGGTGAGAGGTTGTAAGGTGCATGCCTTTAAGGTCAAGTTCACAAGATCTTTTTCTCTTCTCACCTTTTCCATTCCCCAGGCCCACCTCTGCCTGCCTCACATCCATTTCAGGGATCCAGAGAATGTGTGGTGGAACCAGGGGTGAGAGGGGGAGTCAAGGATGAGGGCCCAGTTATTGGATCTTCCTAGGCCCTAAGCACTTCTCTGGAGGCTCCATCCCACATTATATCCAAAATACAATTATTTGATCACATACTGCAGGCGGTGTAATTTATATGAGTTGGAGCTGAATTGTTGACATGATGTTGCCTTTCAAAGACATTTAATCCAGCACTTATTTCTTTCTCTTTGGAAGTTTTCTTTTCATATTTTGGGTCTAATGGCTCATTTCTCAGATACGTTCCCAGTCCATTGAAAAGCCACAATACTTGTGTTGCCTGATGGATGAAATTGCCCCAGAGTGGGCAGGCTGGACTGGGAACAGGGTGTCCAGCCAGGAGGGGAGAAAGCAGAGGGAGGACGGGCCCTCAGGTGGTAGCAGGTGAGAGAGTCTCAGAGCAGGAGTAGGACACTTCCCAGGGCAGGAGGAGGTTAGAAATTGCAGTAGAGGAAGAAGGCAACACCAGAGAGCACTTTACCCAAATAGGAGTGTGAACACAGGGAGGTGATGTTGAAGTATTGCCTTCTATGCAGAACAGAAGAGGAAGGCCCAATTATGAGGACTGGATCCTGGAGCGATCTCATCATCTACAGAGCTTTAGTGCCATTCTCAGTCATTACGTCGGGCAAAAGGGGACCAAAGAGCTATCCCCATTTCTTAGTCATTCCAGATGCCCCTGTCCTGCTGGACCATCCCTCTCCGTCTTTCCAGAGCTTTTCAGGAAGCATCTGAGCTGCCAGTCTCAGGTCAGCTGGATGATGCCACAAGTGCCCGTATGAGGCAGCCCCGCTGTGGCCTGGAGGACCCCTTCAACCAGAAGACCTTTAAATACCTGCTGCTGGGTGAGAACGGAGCCTGGGAAAGTGGGGGGTGGGTCATGACTCTGGAGCACAGGTGACATTGGGACAGTCTGGACCAGCTCATCGTTGAATGGATGGTAATCTGGTAATTGACTGATCACCGCTTGCCTGGAAGTGTTGTTTCATGGCTTTGCTGAGTGAGTGCTCACACTCAGGGGAGCTGTCCAGAGCTGGCAAAGGTATCTGTGCTTCTAATCTATTTTTTGGTTCAATAACCAGGCCGCTGGAGAAAGAAGCATCTGACCTTCCGCATCTTGAACCTACCATCCACCCTACCATCCTCAACAGCCCGGGCAGCCCTGCTTCAAGCCTTCCAGTATTGGAGCGACGTGGCTCCCTTGACCTTCCGCGAGGTGAAGGCTGGCTGGGCTGATATCCGCCTTTCCTTCCATGGCCGCCATAGCTTGTACTGCTCCAATTCCTTTGACGGGCCCGGTAGGCACCAACTCTCAGCTCTCCCACCTCACAGACCTCTGTCTCCTTGAGTCAGTGACTCTGGAAACTTAATGTCAGACTACCCTTCTATGCTCAGCTGCACCCTACACTCTCCAACCACCTTCTAATATTCCCTTGGGGAGCAATGTATCATCTCCCTGGGGCCTTACCAGGCCTGTTTCTTTGACGCTTATGCCTTCTTCCTTAGCTTAAGTTCCTCTGCTCAAGGCATACTCCAGGGAGGACTGGGTCAAAGATAACAGAATGACTGGGAGGTAACAGGACAGAGTGATGGGCATCCGTGAGAGATCGGGGTAGTGACAGGGAAATCTGAAAGGAGTGAGAGGTGTCCAAGAGATGATCAATCTACTTGGGGGGATTTTAAGGGAATAGAGTAATTGGAGTTTATAACAGGCAGGGGATGCTCCACCCTAGGAGACTCTGATCTCCTGCCTGTCTACCTTTGCCTTTGTCCAGGGCGGGTCCTGGCCCATGCCGACATCCCAGAGCTGGGCAGCGTGCACTTTGATGAAGATGAGCTCTGGACTGAGGGGACCTACAGGGGGGTGAACCTGCGCATCATCGCAGCCCATGAACTGGGCCATGCCCTGGGGCTGGGGCACTCCCGATATACCCAGGCCCTCATGGCTCCCGTCTATGCTGGCTACCGGCCCTACTTCAAGCTGCACCCTGATGATGTGGCTGGGATCCAGGCTCTCTATGGTCAGTCCTTTCCCCTAGTCCTCATGATGGTCAGTCTGACCAGTAGTCTCTTTAAGCATAAAGACACAGGTCTAATCTTCATGGAGGGAAATGGCTTGGCTTCTTTCTCTTCCTCCTGCCTCATTATTCAGGCTTCTTCATTTTCAGGAGTTGTTTTTCTTTTTTTGCCCTCACTGCGTGGCTAGTGGTATCTCAGTTCCCCAATCAGGGATGGAACCCTGGCTGTGGCAGTGAAAGCCTGGAATCCTAACCATTAGGCCCCAGGGAACTCCCAGGAGCTCTGTTTCTGACACTTCCAGGTCTAATCTTCCTTCCAGACCTCTCTCCTCCTACACCTGCTCTAGTGGATGAAGAATGAACATTCCAGCAATCCCCTCTCTCCCTTTCTAGTGCCTCTCAAAACTAAAATGTGTCTCCTGCTGGTATCAACGTGATCTTTTCTCCCACCAGCGAAAGCTCTCCAGGTTTTCATTTTCCTCTCTATGCGACCTCTGAGCTTAACTTACAGTAGGAGAGTGGGGAAGCCAGTGCTCTGAGTTCTTTCCCTGAGCAGTATTATGTTACCTTGCAGGCAAGAAGAGCCCAGAGATAGAGGAGGAAGAGGAGGAGGAAGACCCGGCACTCCTTACTACACCCCTAGTGCCCACAGAACCCAGTCCCATGCCAGACCCCTGCAGTGGTGACCTGGATGCCGTGATGCTGGGTAAGACCCTTTCCCTCCAGGCTTGTAGGCAGGCAGTGGGGCAGGCTGCTGACCTTGAGACCTGGACAAATGGGAGTGACATGGGACCTCAGGGTGATCACTGGAGGTTAGACTCTAGGCACGGGTTAGTGGCCATGGATGGAGGCAGTGGCCTGGGGAGGGAGGATTCAGAGCTGAATTCAAGATGGGCCAGGCAGGACATTACCTCCGTTGTTGCCCTGTGAGAGCCACTAAACACATCCGGAAATACAGCAAGATGGAGAAAACAGTCTTGATTGGAATGTCTATTAGAGAGGGTATTACACCCACATGTAAGTACAACTTGGAAGCCACCTCGAGTAGAAGGTGAGGCCCCTAAGTGGGAGCAGCTATCCACAGGGCTGATTTCCTGTGAATGACAAAGGAGAGGCTGAACACTTCTCTGCCCTTAACAATCCTCTCCTTGAATGAATATGTCGGGAATCAGCCTGCCTGAGATACCCAGAAGTCTTTATTTGACTGCTGTCTTAAAAAAAAAAGTTTGGTGGCAGCAGGTCTTTGTTTCATCATGTGGGATAATTTGTTGAAGCACATGGTCTCTCTAGTTGTGGCTCAAGGTCTCCAGAATCCATAGGCTCAGTAGTTGTAGCACATGGGCTTAGCTGCCCTGAGGCATGTGGAATCACCCTGGACCAGGGATCAAAGCCGTGTCCCCTGCATTGGCAGGCTTATTCTTAACCGCTGGACCAGTAGGGAAGTCCCAATACCTGTCTTTTTGACTTGTTGACACACCTCCTGCTCTTAGGGCCCCGAGGAAAGACCTACGCCTTCAAGGGAAACTATGTGTGGACCATGACAGATTCGGGACTGGGTCCTTTGTTCCAAGTGTCTGCCCTCTGGGAGGGGCTCCCGGGAAACCTGGATGCAGCTGTCTACTCTCCTCGGACCCAGTGGATTCACTTCTTTAAAGGTAAGGGCACTAGTTTACACTGTGTTACCTGAGGAGGGCCTGTGATTAGAGATGCCATAAAAGGAGGGAGGGATGAGAAGTTTTCAGAGAGTGGAACAGAGGAACTGAAAGTTATCACCTGGGGACAGAGGTGACTTGTTCTTTCCTTATATGCTCTCAGGAGACAAGGTGTGGCGCTACATTAATTTCAAGATGTCTCCTGGCTTTCCCAAGAAGCTGAATAGGGTGGGACCCAACCTGGATGCTGCTCTTTATTGGCCTATCAACAAAAAGGTGTTCCTCTTTAAGGTATAAAGCTCAAAGGAAGGGCAAATCCTTCATAGGAGGGGTGGGCTACCTCCCATGGAAAAGCAAAGACTTGCTCTGGAAGGAAGTTCTGCAGTTACCATGGGCTGAGAGTAGACCTCAGTGGGGGTGGTGGGGGGTTCCCTAAGCTCTCTCGTCATCCTTCTCTTCTCACTGCCTACCCCACACCTAGGGCTCTGGATACTGGCAGTGGGATGAGCTGGCCACTACTGACTTCAGCCGCTACCCTAAACCAACCAAGGGATTGTTTACAGGAGTGCCAGACCAGCCCTCGGCCGCCATGAGCTGGCGGGACGGCCGTGTCTACTTCTTCAAGGGCAAACAGTACTGGCGCCTCAATCAGCAGCTTCAAGCAGAGAAAGGCTTTCCCAGAGATATCGCCCACAACTGGATGCACTGTCGTCCCCCAAACACCACTGCATCCGATGGGGACACTGATTCCTCAGTTACAGGCATAGACCATTCAGCCACAGGATAACACTGGATACCATTTCCTTGGGCCATAGATACACCTTGAACTCTGGCGGCTCACCCAGAGATACAATCTTGGATGTTATCCCCTCAGTCACAGACTTCAGCACCCTTTCATTCCCTGGTAATGTCACTCTCTCAGAGGCCTGAGACCTCAACCAAATGTCTCCTGCAACACAAGCATGAACCATGGACCTCAAGCTTCTAAATGACCCAGCTCCAGTCACCACCTCCCTGTACTCTTTCCCTCCTGGTCAGTGACTCTAACTCAGCCTCCAGCTCCGTCCATTTCTCCCCCATCCTAGACAGCACTTCCAACTGTGTCATTTTCTCTCTGGAGGACATTGGTAGAAGAAAGGCATCCATCAGGCGTTTAGCTGACAACAGGCCCCAGCTGGGAATGCCTGGGTCCTGTTCTTCCTAGATAAAGAACAAGGAAACAGCATGGCCAGTAAAATGAGCAATGGCTTTGGTATCCTTGAGAATCACATCAACTTGCTTATGACTTTGGGCAAATTAATTAACCTCACTAAGCCTCAGGTTTCCCATCTGAAAAATAAGGTTAACACTAATCCTGCAGGGTTGTTGCATTAAATGAAATACTGTGTGTGAAGTGCCTGGCACATTTGTGCTTAATAAAGGTTAACTCTGGGTTCACAGGGCTTCCCAGGTGACTCAGTGGTAAAGAATTTACCTGCCAATGCGGGAGATACAGTTTCAATTCCCTGGAGGAGGAAATGGCAACCCACTCCAGTATTCTTGTCTGAGAAATCCCATAGACAGAGGACTGTGGTGGATTACAGTCCTTGGGGTCACAAAGAGTTGGACACGACTGGGCGACTGTGCAAGCATGCACCATGTTCATAAGAGAGGGCTGAATGGTTCTTCCTCTGGCTGTGTGTGTGCCACTCCTATAGTAGTGTGGCCTGATAAAAGTACCTTCATCAGATCTTTAAGGGACAGAGGACTTGTCTGTATGGCTAACTCGTTGTTTGGGGGTGCAAAGAAAGAAAAGAGGAGCAACAGAAGAGGCTAGACTCCCAGGTTCAGTGTTCAATGTCATTTTATTCACATGTTCCCATGTTCTTCTTCCCTCCCATCATAACCTTGCTGCCCAGGGGAGGGACATATCTTCCTTCATGCTGAGGAACCAGGGAACAGACTTTGGACAGGTGAATCAGGGGAGCAGAGAGTTAGAACGGGTTAGTGGCTGGGATGATGTTCTGGTTAAAGAGATTAGTGTCCCCTATAATGAGAGACAGAAAAGGCACTTGTCTCCCACACACCCCTGAAGACCAGGCTCCTTTGGGCAAAAGGGCAAGATTCTGGCATATGGGCCAATGCTCTCTGCTTGAAGCAAGAAGCCAGCTTTGAGGGACAGTGGGTGCTGAGCCAGGCAGTGCCCTGTGGTCTTCCCCACATTGAGAAGGGAAAGGGAAGCACCATGGAGGATAGATACCCCCAACTGAGGTAGGAGAAGGGGGCTTGTGTCTGGGGGTCCAGAGAGAAAGGCTAACCAGGAACTCAATTGCTCCCTGATGAGGGGCCTGGGAATCAGGGATCCCGGAGCTCCACTGGTGCCCTTCTCTCCATGGAAAAGCTATCAAGTGCTTTAGGAGCCTTCCTGATTTTCTATAGGTAGGTCCTATGAAAACAACACCCCTTATTTGATCATTGAGAGGCACTCTGAGGCGGGTATACAGAAGGCTGTTTGGGTTATGGCCCTCCTTGGTTTTGTTTGAAGGGAATTAGGGAGTCAGTTACTTTAGGGACCAGGGCACCTCTATTATTGGACAGAGGTAGGTACTCATACTTCCATTCCTCTCCTTTCCCCACAAGAGTCCTCTCTATCTGTCCCTGAAACATATCCCTACAGGGCTGGTCTGGGTTGAGCACAGATTCCATGCCCAAGTTCAAGAGGCGGGGAAGTCTGTGTGTGGATTCTGCGGGCCCAGGCCCTGGCCACCTAGTGTTCCCAGGCCCTTGTTCCCAGGGAGAGGACATCAGTGGAGGTTTAGGCTCAGGTCCGGGTGGGTGGAGCCAGAAGGTGCAGTGAGGGGGACAGTGGAACTACAGTCAGAATCCAGGTCCAGGACAGTGTGGGGAGCGGTGGCCTGGGTGCCTGGTCCAAGCTGGTGCTCTCGAAGGCTCTGGAAATAACTCTGAAGGGGCAGGGAAGACAGGGCAGAAGAAAGGGCCTGGATCAGAACCCACCCTCCC
>SJYQ01012695.1:17236-66595 GCA_006410935.1 Redunca redunca | reverse complement strand
AAAATACATGTAAAATATGGAGGGAGAAATTATCCTACCAAATATTAAACACATTGTAAAACTTCAGTGGAAGCAATATAGATGTGGTGCATGAATCGATACAAAGAACAATTGGCTAGATAGATACAGAACTATCTAATGCATAAATACATAACAATGCATAAGAATTTAGTTCAAAATAAAAGAATAAAAGCAAATGTGTCAGAGTCAGTTTTCCTCTGCTAGGATCCCAGCTCCAGGATCTACCTTGTATGTAGTGTGAATTGACAAAAATCAAACCGTCTGTCCTTCAGTTTTATCTCCAGTTAAAAAATTAAATTTTTCTTCATTGTGGTCACATAAAGATTAAATGAGGTAGTTTATGTAAAGCAAAGTTTCTTATCCATGAGGTCCATGTACAGATTTAAGGGCCCAGAATTTGATGGAAAAATTACATCTTCATTTTGATCAAGCTATAAACAAAATTCTATTTCTTCTAATCATAAATGTAGGCAATAAATCACAGTAGAATTCGGGGGAGCTGTTTTTTGGGCTCCCAAATCACTGCAGATGGTGACTGCAGCCATGAAATTAAAAGACACTCCTTGGAAGGAAAGTTATGACCAACCTAGACAGCATATTCAAAAGCAGAGACATTACTTTGCCAACAAAGGTCTGTCTAGTCAAGGCTATCGTTTTGCCAGTGTTCATGCACGGATGTGAGAGTTGGACTGTGAAGAAAGCTGAGCACCAAAGAATTGGTGCTTTTGAACTGTGGTGTTGGAGAAGACTCTTGAGAGTCCCTTGGACTGCAAGGAGATCCAACCAGTCCATTCTGAAAGAGATCAGCTCTGGGATTTCTTTGGAAGGAATGACGCCAAAGCTGAAACTTCAGTACTTTGGCCACATCATGCGAAGAGTTGACTCATTGGAAAAGACTCTGATGCTGGGAGGGATTGGGGGCAGGAGGCAAGGGGACGACCGAGGATGAGATGCCTGGATGGCATCACCGACTCGATGGACATGAGTCTGAGTGAACTCGGGAGATGGTGATGGACAGGGAGGCCTGGCGTGCTGAGATTCATGATGTTGCAAAGAGTCGGACATGACTGAGTGACTGAACTGAACTGAACTGAACTGTGGCATCACTATTAGAAATCACAGGGTTTTTGTTTTTGTTTTTGTTTTTTTTTGTACCACATTACAGTTTTTTGGCAAATATCTCAAAATCGTTTTTGCATCCATCATTAGCCAAAAGTATAATTTTTGTTGGATCCACCATCAGGGCATCGAATGCACTAGTGGATGCCAGGCAACTTTGTACCTGGTAGTAATTCACGCACCAAGTGGTGAAGTCGGGGTGTCTCATATCATTACCCCAGTCACCTAGGTGTTTTGCAGTTCTCTGCCTAATATTATTTGTTAATTAACACAGAAAGGAGGTGATTCACTTTTATTATTTGTATAAGTTTTCAAAATTAAGCACTTCAAGTGAGAATTTTTAACCCTAGTAGGGTGGTATGGGGCTTCCCTGGTAGCTCAGCGGTAAACAATCTGCCTGTCAATGCAGGAGATGTGGGTTTGATTCCTGGGTTGGGAAGGTGCCTGGAGAAGGAAACAGCAACCCACTCCAGTATTATTGCCTGGGAAATCCCATGGACAGAAGGATCCTGGCGGGCAAAGAATCTTTGGGTGGCAAAAGAGTTGGATACGATGCAGTGACTAAACAATAACAGGGTGAAGTGTCCTTTTTTAATTCATCTAAACCACATTATCAACTTGTACCCTATTGCTCTGGATTTGTGATTGCTATTCACTCCAGCACCTGCTGATTTTCTTCTTCCATTTAAACTTGGTTAGCATTAATTTGCAGAAGGCAATGGCACTCCACTCCAGTACTCTTGCTTGGAAAATCCCATGGATGGAGGAGCCTGGTGCTCTGCAGTCCATGGGGTCACTAAAAGTCGGACACGCCTGATCAACTTCACTTTCACTTTTCACTTTCATGCATTGGAGAAGGAAATGGCAACCCACTCCAGTGTTCTTGCTTTTAGAATCCCAGGGATGGGGGAGCCTGGTGGGCTGTCATCTATGGGATCACACAGAGTCGGACACGACTGACTCGACTTAGCAGCAGCAGCATTAATTTATTATTATGATTTTATTTTATGTAGTGTGGAAGGGGCTGAAACTTTAACTTAGTCTCCTATGTTATTGGATATAGAAGAACTTTCCTCTTTTTATCACACATAAAATTTCTTTACTGAATTTCAGGTTTCGTGGATTTTCATCCAATTAGACATTTTTTTTAAACATGCAATTTCACAAGTTCCTTACCTTCCTTTAGGTCTGCTTCTTTAAAATTTATTTCCCTTTCCATTGCCTTCCTCTGGTCATGAAGTGCTAACATTTATGTGCTATTTACCCCTTTGCTCAGAAAAAGATAAATTCACAGGTGACATCAACTTGGAATTAAACTACATTTTGTTATTTCTGTAAATCTTGACTCCAAGAAACTAAAACTTTTAGAACTGTTACTCTTAGCTTTATAAATCTAATATTATTTGAAAGAAAGTATTATTTGCCAAGAAAGCTCATAATGGATCTGATTCACTCCCTCACAATCCTAGATTCTGGAATTTCATAGGTCTGGTAAACTTAACAGGTACCCACTCTTCCCCACCAGTGTTCCCTGACAGATCCTGGGAAAGCAAGATTTCAGTGTTCTGCACTACCTTAAATTTTATGCCTTGTGGAAACAGACTGTTATTGTGAGAATGTTCTGAGTCATCCCTAATCCACTGATCACGAGAAGATACTTTTTCTTGCTCTTTTAAGCACGTTTTTTTTCCTGGAAAAAAAAAAATTTCTTGTTTCTGCCCTCCTCTGCTGTTTTCATCTAAAATTTTCTAATCTATGAAGTATATTCAAGAATAGCATAAATATGTAAACAGTTTATAGACCATCTCAGGATTCTTGATTGTCAGGAATAAAATAGCACGGACAGATTTAGCACCCCACACAGGCAAAAACAGCCTTTGGTACCAAAGAAGGATTTTACCATATGGCACTCTGCTAGGCTATGGAACTGAAAAGGTGCTCCAGAGTATTTATTGTAATTCAAGTACCATGAGAATTTAACTGATATTTTATTCCCCTTTTAATAAGAAATCCACTCAATGTTCTGTCTTTCTCTAGGCTCGAATCTCCTAACTTAGGATATAAACTTCTTAATAAGTAACATTACATATATAATATCTATTCTGAAAAGAAAAGAAAATAGAGGTCCTAAATCAATTAAGAGGCTATCATGAGTAGAACTGAAAGAAATGTAAAAGGTGAATAGAGATTATACCAGAATGTTAACAGACAAAAGATACAGAGCAAAAAGGTCACTGAACAAATATTTTAATAATGCTTTATTGAAATTCCATCAGTTACACATTATTACCTTTACCATGATGCAGAAACTTAGGAGGAATAATGTGAGCAATGTTATTTATGATACAACAAGTCTCGGCACCTTTAGGGCACACATCAGCCACCAAGCACTTTGCCATGGATTGCCTGATTTCTTGACCTTACAAAGTTGCTTTTCTTCAACAGAAGGAAATTGCATGCAGAGTCAAACTAAAATGAGCCTAACAGAGAGTTTCTTACTCTCAGGTTGGAACTATGAACTTCTTAATAGAAGTGTTAACATTTACTCAGTGACTCTGTACACAGAGACCATATTAAGTGATTCACATGTTTTTACTCATTTCAGCCTCAGACTAAACTCTGAGGTACATACCATCCATTTTTATAGAAGAAAAAAATTAACATATCTGGGGACAAAATAACTAGATCAGCATCAACCATGTAGTAAGTATCTTTTTGGAATTTAAATGTGAATGCCACTGCTATGTTGCCTCTTTAATGTCAGTCTTTAGTGGAAAAGTAAGGTGCAGTGACTGACACACTGAAGGCGTGCAAAAAGTGCAGGAGACACTCTGGCAAACACCTGAGAGTATGGATGATTGAAATAGGATGCTCTGGTTAACGCTAGACAATCTCTCATTGTGAAAAGAGTGCCCATTTGTCAGGTGAGAGGGCAAGGTTTGAGCGTGTGCATCTAGCTGTTTTGAAATCAAGGCATCTCTATTCTAACCCAACCCCTTTTTCAGAACACTGCTTTCCATGTTAGTTGTCCACTGCGCCGATTGGGAGGGGACGCCACAGAAAAGGACAATGGAAAGCCTGCTCATGTCTTGTTTGTCTTATGGGACTCAAAACAACCTAACCAGGACCGCTCAAACACTGATGCTTTTATAACTTACCCCTAGAAGATTCAATTGCTTACTGCAGTTCACGGGGTGGTAATGTAGGAAGGCATAAATATACAGGGAAATATTTCTTCCAGTTTTCTAAAGTAGAAGTTTTCTGTCCTTTGAGACTCCATATAGGCCTATGAGTTTTAGACATAATTTATAGTTTCAAATTCTTCAACATTGGGAAATGAAGATAATGGTGTATAAAACTAGGTGGCCTGATGTTACTAATGAGAAACTTGTGTTCATATCAATTGGCAGTCCTCTGAGGATCTCTGCCAAATCTTTTCTGTGTCATCAGGCTTCCATGGCTATTAGGTGTGGGAGTCAATGCCGTCACAATTCTATGCTTCCAAACAGCTTTTTTCACTGTTATACTATGTATGCTGAGGGTGGGAGAAGGAAGGAGCAGGCGGAACCAACAAATATGACTCATCACATTAAGCCTCAGCGACTGCAGGACAAAGTATGAAAAATGGAACTCTGAGTTTTGGCTTTGAACTGTCATTAAATTCATCTGATCATTTTGAAAGACTGTGATGATCTCTTCAGTAAACTGGAGGCAAGAGGAAACTTAAGAAGTACTGAACTCTAATACACAGAAAATCCTGACAACGCTCCCTTTTTATATATCCAGAATCTGAGTCCTTTTCACTTTCCTATTTTTAAGACCCTGAATGAAGATTTTATTACCTGTAACTTGAAACACTGAACTCCATAAAACAATCAGATTGAGTCTAAGTGAAGTGAAAGTTGCTCAGTTGTGTCCTTCTCTTTGCGACCCCGTGGACTATACAGTCCATAAAATTCTCCAAGCCAGAATATTAGAGTGGGTTGCTTTTCCCTTCTCCAGGGGATCTTCCCAACCCCAGGATTAGACCCAGGTTTCCCACATTGCAGGTAGATTTTTTACCAGCTGAGCCACCAGGGAAGCCCAAGAATACTGGAGTTTGTAGCTTATCCCTTCTCCAGGGGATCTTCCCAACCCAGGGATTGAACCCAGGTCTCCTGCATTGCAGGCAGATTCTTTACCAGCTAGGCTACCAGGGAAGCCTAGATTGAGTCTGATGAAGTGTAAATTTAACACAGATATCCACCATCTCAAAAATGAAATAAATGCTAACTTAAAAAGTTGTGTGCACCCATAGACTCATTGCAGCACTATTTACAATAGCCAAGATATGGAAGCAACTTAAGTGTCCTTTGATAGATAAATGATGAAAGAGGATGTGGGATGTATGTGTAATGGAATATTACTAAACCATAAAAAAGAATGAAATCTTGCCATTTGCAGCCACATAGATGGACCTAGAGAGTATTATGCTATTATGTTAAGTGAAATATGTCAGAGGAGGACATATAGTATATAAATTCACTAATATATGAAATCTAAAATAAAAAGTAAACAAAGCAAATGAACAAATAAAACAAAACAGAAGCAGTTTCATAGATACAGAAAATGAACAGGTGGTTGCCAAAAAGGAGGGTGGATGGATGGTCAAATAGATGAAGGGAATTAAGAGGCCCAAATTTTCAGTTAAAAAATAAGTCGTGGGTATGTACTATACAAAACAGGAAATATAGTCGATAATATTATAATAACTTTAAATTGTTACAGGAGGTAATTCATTGTGGTGATTGTCTGGTGATGTTTATAAATGTCAACTTGTCGTATACCTGAAACTAATATAATATTGTATGTCAATTATACTTCAAAAAAAGAAAAGAAAAACTTCAATCATGTTCCAAGTCAATCAGAAAAATGCCAAAGTCCTTTCAGTCTACAGAAAGAAGGCATTACTTGTCTGACTTCATTGCCTATTTCACTTCCCCTTAGTCTCCGCTCCAGCTACTTTAGCCTCCTGGTCATTTCTCAAATGTTTCAGCTTGCTCCACCTCAGAGATTTTGAACTTTGGTTATCCTTCTATGGGTACACTTTTCTCTTAGATACCTGTGAAGGTGTAGACTCATTCAATTCAGAAGAGGGCCATCTCTCCTTCCCTTGCTATCCCTATATTTTGTTTATGTGTATACACATATTTACATTCTCAAAAAAGTTAAGGTAGCTTGAGTTCATAATATTAAACTATAAATAGATAAATTATATTACCAATATTAAATATCATAGCATTAATGTCAGTCTTTATAATCAGTAAATTGGGTGGGAGATAATTATTATATATAATTATTCCATATTAAGTATGATATGTTCAAACATAAACAAAATATTTCATGGGAAAAAATATTTTTGTTTAGTTTTCATTTCTTTATTGTTCAGTCATGTAGTCATGTCTGACTCTCTGAGACTCCATGGGCTGCAGGACGCCAAGCTTATCTGTCCTTCACCATCTCCTGGAGCTTGCACAAACCCATGTCCATTGAGTCAGTGATGCCATCCAACCATCTTGACTTCTTTCATTCCCTTCTCCTCCTGCCTTCAACCTTTCCCAGCGCCAGACTCCTTTCCAATGAGTCGACTCTTTGCATCAGGTGGCCAAAGTATTGGAGCTTCAGCATCAGCATAAGCCCTTCCAAAGTATGTTCAGGATTGATTTCCTTTAGGATGGACTGTTTTGATCTCTTTGCAGTCCAAAGCACTCTCAAGAATCTTCTCCAACACCACAGTTCAATGCATCAATTCTTTGGCACTCAGCTTTCTTTATGGTCCGACTCTCACATCCATACATTACCACTGGAAAAACTGTAGCTTTGACTAGACAGACCTTTGTTGGCAAAGTAATATATCTGCTTTTTAACATGCTGACTCAGTTGGTCATAGCTTTTCTTCCAAGGAGCAAGCGTCTTTTAATTTCATGGCTGCAGACACCATCTGCAGTGATTTTGGAGGCCAAGAAAATAGTCTGTCACTGTTTCCATTGTTCCCCCATCTATTTGCAATGAAGTGATGGGACCATATGCCATGATCTTAGTTTTTTGAATATTGCTTTTTAAGCCAGCTTTTTCACTCTTCTCTTTTACTTTCATCAAGAGGTGCTTTAGTTATTCTTCACTTTCTTCCATAAGGGTGGTGTCATCTGCATATCTGAGGTTATTGATATTTCTCCTGGCAATCTTGATTCCAGCTTGTGCTTCATCCAGCATAAAATTTAACATGATGTGCTTTGCACATAAGTTAAATAAACAGGGTGACAATATATAGCTTTGACATATTCCTTTCCCAATTTTGAAACAGTGCCTTGTTCCATGTCCCATTCTAACCATTGCTTCTTGACCTGGATACAGGTTTTGCAGAAGGCAGGTAAGGTAGTCTGCTTTCCCATCTCTTTACTTCTAGGTTGTGAATCATTTATTGACTTTGTTTTAAAGTCTGTTTTGTCTGATGTGAGTATTGCTACTCGTGGCTTTTGTCATTTTCAGTTGCACAAAACATCTTCTGCCATCCCTAACTTTCAGTCTGTGTGTGTCTTTTGCCCTGAAGAGAATATCTTCTCAGTAGCATATTGTAGATTCTTGTTCTTTTTTATGCCACCTGCCAGTCTGTCTTTTGATTGGTGAATTTATTCTAGCAGTCCCTAACTTTTGTGTTACCAGGAACCAGTTTCACATTTTGTGCTTTTGATGTCCTAATTTACATTTCCATTGTTATCCTTTTGATGTTAATTTTAGTTGTAATCACTTTTATCATTTTTTTTTGTTTGTGTTTTAGAAGGTATGTGTACTGGCTTAAGTGATTTTTAATCCTTTTATATATATGCCTTTAATACTATGATTTTCCTTTGCCTATAGATTCTTGTTTCTTTTCTATTTATTAAAGACCCTTTAATAATTATTTTAATTTAGATTTAGTAGTGCTGAATTCTTTTAGTTTTCCCTTGTCCAAGAAATTCTGTCTTTCACCTTCTATTATAAATGATCATATTGCTGGGTAGAATATCATGGGGCTTCCCTGGTGGGTCAGATATTAAAGAATCTGCCTGCAATGCAGAAGACCCAGGTTTGACCTCTGGTTCAGAAGATCTCCTGGAGAAGGGAATGGCTACTGACTTCCGTATTCTTGCACGGAGAGTTCCATGATCAGAGCAGTCTGGCAGACTGGTTTTTACCCTTGTGGGGCTTTTCTCTCTCTTTCTCCTTCTGGAACCCCTATTATATGTAAGTTGGTACTCTTCGTGTTATCCCATAGATCTTATATATTGCTGTCACTTTTTTTTGTTGTTTACATTTGTTTTTCTGTCTGCTGTTCCAATATCTTGCAGATCACTTATTCATTCTTCTGTGTCATTTATCTGCTAATCATTGTTTCTAAGCTGGTTTTTATCTCAGCAGTCGAATTGGCCAAGTTTGTCTTTATGGTTTTGTTTCTTGTTACAGTTGCCTTGTACTTCTTTCAGTAATCTTTCTTAATTCCTAAAGCATTTTAGTTACCACCTTTTTTGAACTCAGAGTGTAGTGGACTGGAAAGGTTTGTTGCACCATTTGTTCTTTAGAGGATTTTTCTATTGTTATTTTAATTAGGAGTAGTTTCCCCCCACCTTTATTTTTTCTTCACTTTCCCTGTCTCTATAAATTTAGGTGAAGCAGTTATGTATTTTGGTTTTGAAGTGCTGTTTTTAGGTGGGGACTTCTCTGTGTAGACTGTGCGTACCCAGCATTTTGCTTCGAGGATTGGTTTTCATATGGATGCCAGCCACATCTTCCTGCAGAGCATGCTGGCCTTTGTCTGCTTGATAGGAATATGATTTGTGTCCAGACCCAGCACTGGATGTGAGGTCTCTTCTTTGCTCTGTGACTGTCACCACCCACTTAGGACAGGGTTTGCTCCCCAATTCTTGGAGTAGACAGGGTCATGTTTGACCAGGCTCTGCTGCCCTTGAGTGCAGGCACTACCCCAAAGAAGGGGACTACTGAAGTAAGGGCCAAGTAAGGTGGCTACCCAAGTAAGCACCGTGCAGTCATGGTGAACCATGCACTGCCCATGCAACTATCTGCAGTTCCACTCAGAAGCAGCCCAAAGTTGCATCCCTTTCTCCCTTGTATTCACCCCGTGTCTAATGCAAAGCTCTAATGTGAAGTAGTCTGGGGCTCATGGCTGGGTAACTCTGACTGCAGGAATCAAGGTGGGTGTGCTGCCACTTGGAATCTGAGATACCTCTGTGGTAGACCTCTCCCATGACCTGTCCACCCTAGATGTGATGCCATGCTGCTGGCCTCTGGCATTGGTGGAGCCAGAAATAAACTGCTATGTACTTCTGCCCAGGGCCTATCCACCCAAGATTCAGCATCCTGCCTCGGCCTGTTCCTGTGATGCTTCACAGGAACACAGTGTGGCCACACTGTCTGTCATGACCAGAACCCACCCTCGCCCCATGCCTGCTGACAGTGGACTCAGTGGCCAGAACTGCTCTGAGTGTGTGTGTGTTGACGTTGCCCACGGTGACTCTCCTCCTCCTCAACCCCACCCTAGACGCTTCAGGCTATGCCTTGGATTCAGCGCTTAGACCCTCCGAGTTCTTGTGGTGCCACCCTGTGCAAAGACTCCTAAAGTCTGCCCAGTTCATTCCGCCACCCCCGTGTTTGCGCTGACCGTGGTCATTGTAGTTCTGCCTGGATCGCACCCCCTGCGCTTCTGTCTGTCTCTGTGCAGCCAGAGTGAATCTCTGTCTTGACCTCCTGCCAGTCTGCAGCGTAAAGAGAGTGGGGCCAGGACATTTGCTCCTTAGAGTGGGAAGTAGGCAAGGTGGCAGCCACCAGCACAAGTCTCTCTCCACCCTGATTATTAGCAAGTGAGCATGGTGCTTTCTTCTTCTTCTTCTTTTTTAAATTTTTATTTTAACTTTAGTTTACTTTACAATACTGTATTGGTTTTGCCAAACATTGACATGAATTCACCACAAGACGTCTCCAGCCTTTTTATCTGCATCAGCATGTTTCCCAGCAGTTGAGGGGCTTTTCAAGGACCTTCTCTTTTTCACACATCCCTTCCAGGAGTGCTGGTCTTGGTGACCTTTTTGTTTTTATTTTTCCTTTCTACCTGACTACATGGAGATGTTTCTTGTAGCTTTGATTGTATAGGAAATCAGTTTCCAGGTAGTTTTCTCTGAGAATTGTTCCACATGTAGATGCATTGTTTTGTATTTTTGTCAAAGAGTTGAGCTTCACGTCCTTCTACTCTCCCATTTTGATCGCCCTCCTGACTTACTCTTTTCGTGTTATCTTTGGTTATTTATCTCTATTGTATAAAATAATATGCTATATTGATATTTCTTGATGTATTCATTTTAATCACTCTTTATTGATTTGCTCTTATGGAAGATTAGGATTTTACTTTCTTTCATACTACATCTCAACATTCAATCACACCCTTTAAAAATTGATTTCAATAAAAATTTCTGGTTAATTGTGAAGCTTTATACTATTCAAAATATAAATATTAGTCACTGGTAAGAAAAATTATATAAAACGTAGGTTTTATCATCAGTCTTTGTTCTTCTTGAATTTAACATTTGCCTCACTTGTCATTTTATTAGTTCCCTATGTACCTATTTTCTGCATTATCAATCTATTAACAATGTTATTTTCCCAAATCTCTATTACACTAGAGGATATATTATTTCCATTTTTTTCCTAAAGACCATATTTTATCCTATTGTGCCAGCCTAAGCTGGCATTTGCTTTCTAAGTCATTTGCTTTTTGAGTGTGCTCTGACTCTGAGGCCTTCTGTCTTTGGAGACAATTTTTACTTTCCCNTCTGCTTTTTGAGTGTACTCTGACTCTGAGGCCTTCTGTCTTTGGAGACATTTTTACTTTCCCTCTCTGTTAAATCTTATTTTGTTTCTTAGTTTATTTCCTTGTTTAACTGGAGCACATCTTCTAGTAGTTTCATAGAAAGGAAAAATAGGCTATAAATTTCTTAAACCTATACATGTCTAAAGGGGAATTTATTTTACCTTTCCAATTAATCCATAAATGAACTGAATGCAGAATTCTAAGTTGAAAGTCATATTTTTTTTTTGAATTGTGATGGTATTACTCCATGGTTTTCTGGCTCTTGTAGAGAATTTCTATGATGTGTGATTCTTATACCTTTGTGTGGAATCTTGTTTTACTCTCTGATGATTTTTGAAAATTTTTTATCCTCAACATGCAGANAGGAAATTAAAATAGTACAGAGTAGGAAAGAATGTGTTGAAGTACATAATAATCATATAAAATGAATATTAGTAGAAATTGAATATTCTAAATACGTGGATATAGGTAACCTATACTGTAAAATATTATAAAGAATCAGAACATGTAAAAAAGCAGAAAGCCATAATGTTAGATTCTTAACCCCTCAATAAAAATGTGAAGCAAGAATGCAATTGTTTTTTATCAAATGGAGCAGCAGGGTCAGTGAAAATGAAACTGTGGTAAACTTTTAGACTCAACTGAAGAATTGGCCTGATAGTCAAGGCTATCATTTTTCCTGTGGTCATGTATGGATGTGAGTTGGACTGTGAAGAAGGCTGAGTGCCAAAGAATTGATGCTTTTGAACTGTGGTGTTGGAGAAGACTCTTGAACGTCCCTTGGACTGCAAGGAGATCCAACCAGTCCATTCTGAAGGAGATCAGCCCTGGGTGTTCTTTGGAAGGAATGATGCTAAAGCTGAAACTCCAGTACTTTGGCCACCTCATGCGAAGAGTTGACTCATTGGAAAAGACTCTGATGCTGGGAGGGATGGCGGCAGGAGGAGAAGGGGACGACAGAGGATGAGATGGCTGGATGGCATCACTGACTCGATGGGTGTGAGTCTGAGTGAACTCCGGGAGTTGATAACGGACAGGGATGCCTGGCGTGTTGCGATTCATGGGGTCGCAGAAAGTCAGCCATGACTGAGCGACTGAACTATTGAACTATGAAACCCCCCAACCTCATAATAATTGTATAAAGATGAAAATGCTTCCTTTAAATGAAGTAAACTATAATCAAGCATGCAGTAACAAGAGATCATGCTAGCTTCACCTTTGAATAACCTTTTTGGTAAGAAATTATGAGCAGTTTTTGCAGAACACAAGAAAATGGTCTTAGTTATAAATAAGATACTGCACTTAGTTTGAAATCCAGAGAGGTTCTTGATTCCTCTTCCACACTGTAAGTCCTCTGGATGCTCTTGTAATCAGTACAAAGAAACCATGTTACCTCATCACTTTTCCTTGCTTTCTTTTTTTTTTTTTTTTTGAATGGAATGAAATCCCTTGACTGGAGGACAACAAGACTCATTCTTCTGATTACTTTGTAAAATAGTTTGAGCTAAGAGCAATTGTAGCAGCTGTTTTCTTAGCTCCTTGCTGCCACTATGGACAGTAAACTCTGTCTAAGGAGTTGAAACAGGGAAGCAGGAGCAACTGTCAAAAAGATATGTTGAATAAATTCAGAAAGGTATCATGTTATGCATTTGTTCAGCAGGAAGCTACATGACCTTGTGAAGGTCATTTCAACTCAGAGTGTATTAGCTCTCTGAGAATTTTAACATTTGCAGTTTGATGTACATAGGGCTTCTGCAGAAGTATCATGAGGGACAGTAGAGTAGAATGGGCCATTACCAAGACAGAATATAAGAAGGAGTCCTGAGGTGGCAGAGGACATGGAGGTGTTATTATATTTTGGTTATCACCAGGACCCAAAACACAGTATGAGGCTCAGGAATCATTTTTGATATAAAAAATTACAGCTTTAAATCGGCAGGAATGCTGATGCCACTTTAGTGTAGGGGTAGCTTCGGTTCAGGGATCTTCCAGTCTGGGGAATTTTATTACAGAGAGAGTTCAGAGTAGTGTGTAGGGTTGAGAAATTATGTAAAGGAGAGAGATAGAGTTCAAAAGACAAATTTCTGACAGGCATGAAAAACTATAAGAAAGCTATAAGTAGAAAATCAATCAAGGGATAGGTCTAACTCATTAATCAGAATTAAAGTAGCAAATAAATGATTACTTAGAAATTTTGAAAACGAATTATCACCTCTAGGGACCTTCTGAGGTTAAAGTTGTTTCAAACAGAGCTATTTATTTAGGAAGTAAAAAGTTCCATCTTTTCGGAGGGCCACTGGCAAATATGCCTGGTAAAAGCATTTATTCTGAAAGAGCATTGCTTTATTCTTATTCATTTTATTATCCACTTACCTCTTGGGAGAATTGTTTAAATATTTAATGCTTATTCATGTTTTTTATGCAGTAGACCCAAGGCTGCTAGGTTTCTAAAGGAATTACAGTCTTTTATACTATAATGGTTTGGAAGTTTGTATTTATATCCAGAAATTCTTCTTGCTCCTCTGTAAACTCATCCTTTGTTTTACTATTCTTCATCAGAAAAAGGAAATATTTCCTTTTAATTGTTAAAAATTTCATTTTTACTTATTTATTTTTGGCAATGCTGCATACCTTGTGGGATCTTAGATCCTCAATCAGGAATCGAACTTGTACCCTCTTCAGTGAAATACTTAACCACTGGTCTTCCAGGGAAATGTTCCCCCCTGCCACCAAAAAGAAGAATAAGGAAATAGCTGTAAAACATAAATCATTAGATCCTTCTTTCCTTCTTAACAACTATCATCAACTCATTCTTAAGGAAAATGACTTAATAAAATTATTTATTCTACCCTTTGTGGTCCATTACCCCATACCTGAAAAAAAAACCTAAGAAAATAAATGATCAATGTAGGAATTTAATAAATGTTGAAATTATTTATATTCACTTATTCTGAGTCTAAACTGAAAGATTCAAAATCCAAATAATTATATTTATTAACAATTCTTCTTTGTGAAACCTCCAGTAGTCTATTTTGCTAACTCCATGTTTCCAATTTCAAGAAAAACACATTTTTTCCCTTTTAATTACAGTATGGAAGTGTAATACTGTATGAAAAAAAGAGGTTGAAATTCCCGGATTGAAAACACTTGAAAGAAACCAGCGTAAGACTAAGTGTACCCTGCAACAAGCTTAGTATCATCACTGGATGGTCCACAACCTGACCTCTCATCTGTTGCTATTACTTGTTTGATCCTTTCCCCAGCTGCTAACTTTCAGCAGCTGTATATTTTTCCCACTTCTAGGATTTTATCTCAGTTATTTGCCATTCTACAAAACCTTAGAAAATTTTCCTCACACTTTTAAAACTTGGCATTCCTAGCTTAAAATTCTGCAATATTTATTCATTCTTTATTACTTCAGGTTCACCTTGGAACCAAACAGCGACTGTTCTGTCATTTCTGAGATTGCACCCAAATACTGCATTTCAGAATCTTTTGTTGACTATGAGGGCTACTCCATTTCTTCTAAGGGATTCTTGCCCACAGTAGTAGATATAATGGTCATCTGAATTAAATTTGCCTGTTCTAGTGATCACTGATTCCTAAAATGTCAATGTTCACTCTTGCCATCTTCTGTTTGCCAACTTCTAATTTACCTTGATTCATGGACCTAACATTCCAGGTTCCTATGCAATATTGCTCTTTAGAGCATCTGCCTTTACTTCCATCACCAGTCACATCCACAACTGGGCATTGTTTTCACTTTGGCTCCACCTTTTCATTCTTTCTGGAGTTATTTCTCCATTGATCTCCAGTAGCATATTGGGCACCTACCGACCAGGGGAGTTTATCTTTCAATGTCCTCTCTTTTTGTCTTTTCATACTGTTCATGGGGTTCTCAAGGCAAGAACACTGAAGTGGTTTGCCATTCTCTTCTCCAGTGGACCCCGTTTTGTCAGAACTCTCCAATATGACCATCCATCTTGGGTGGCCCTACAAGGCATGGCTCATAGTTTCATTGAGTTAGTGTGAGTGTCCAGGAATCTCCAGTAGAGGAATGGGTCAGCAGTGGCCTGCTGCAGGGTTGGGGGCACTAAGTGCAGCAGTGCATGCATGGGACCATTTGAAGGAGGTCAGCATTATCTTCATTACCTCCACCATAGTTTGGCCTCAGGTCAAGTAACGGGGAAGGAACACAACCCCACTCTTCAACAGAAAATTGGATTAAAGATTTACTGAGCATGGCCTTGCCCATCAGAACAAGACCCCGGTTTCCCCTCAGTTAGTCTCAGCCATCAGGAAGCTTCCATAAGCCTCTTATCCTTATCCATCAGAGGGCAGATAGAATGAAAAACACAATGACAGAAACTAACCAATCTGATCACATGGACAACAGCCTTATTTAACTCAATGAAACTATGATCCATGCCCTGTCCACCCAAGACAAATTAGTTTTGGTGGAGAGTTCTGACAAAATGTGGTCCACTGGAGAAGGCAACAGCAAACCACTTCAGTATTCTTGAATTGAGAACCCCCTGAACAGTCAGTGTCAGTGAACTTGCTCTGTCGTGTCTGACTCTTTGTGATCCCATGAACTGTAGCCTACAAGCCTCCTCCATCCGTGGAATTTTCCAAGCAAGAGTACTGGAGTGGATTGCCATTTCCTTCTCCAGGGGATCTTCCTGACCCAGTGATTGAACCCAGGTTTCCTGCATTGCAGGCAGACGCTTTACCACCCGAGCTACCAGGGAAGCCTCCCCATGAAAAGTATGAAAAGACAAAAAGATAGGACACTGAAAGATGAACTCCCCAGGTCAGTAGGTGCCCAATATGCTAGTGGAGATCAGTGGAAGAATAACTCTAGAAGGAAGTAAGAGATGGAGCCAAAGCAAAAACACCACCCAGTTTTGGTTGTAACTGGTGATGGAAGTAAAGTCCCATGCTGTGAAGAGCTATATGGCGTAGGAACCTGGAAGGTTAGGTCCATGAGTCAAGGCAAATTAGAAGCAGTCAAACAGGAGATGGCATTAGTGAATGTTGACATTTTAGGAATCAGTAAATTAAAATGGACTAGAATGGGTGGATTTTACTCAGATGACTATTATATCTACTACTGTGGGCAAGAATCCCTTAGAAGAAATGGGGTAGCCCTCACAGTCAACAAAAGATTCTGAAATGCAGTACTTGGATGCAACCTCAAAAATGACAGAATGATCTCTTTTCATTTCCAACGCAAACCATTCAATATCAGGGTAATCCAAGTCTATGCCCCGACCAGTAATGCTGAAGAAGCTTAAGTTGAACAGTTCTATGAAGACCTACAAGACCTTCTAGAACTGGCACCCAAAGATGTCCTTTTCATTATAGGGGCCTGGAATGCAAAAGTAGGAAGTCAAGAAATACCTGGAGTAACAGGCAAATTTAGCCTTTGAATACAGAATGAAGCAGGGCAAAGGCTAATAAAGTTTTTCCAAGAGAACACAGTGGTCAGAGCAAACACCCACTTCCAACAACACAAGAGAAGACTCTACACATGGACATCACCACATGGTCAATACTGAAATCAGATTGATTAAATTCTTTGCAGCCAAAGATGGAGAAACTCTATACAGTCAGCAAAAACAAGACCAGGAGCTGACTGTGGCTCAGATCATGAACTTCTTATTATCAAACTCAGACTTAAATTAAAGAAAGTAGGGAAAACCACCTGACCATTCAGTTATGACCTAAATCAAACCCCTTACAATTATACAATGGAAATGACAAATAGATTTAAGGGATTAGATCTGAAAGACAGGGTGCCTGAAGAACTATGTGCAGAGGCTCCTGACGTTGTATAGGAGACAGTTATCAAGGACATCCACAATAAGAAGAAATGTAAAAAGGCAAAATGGCTATCTGAGGAGGCCTTACAAATGCTGTGAAAAGAAGAGAAGAGAAGGGAAAGGCAAAGGAGGAAAGGAAAGATATACTCATTTGAATCCAGAGTTTCAAAGAATAACAAGGAGAAATAAGAAAGCCCCCCTCAGTGGTCAGTGCAAAGAAATAGAGGAAAACAATAGAATGGGAAAGACTAGAGATCTCTTCAAGAAAATTAGAGATACCAAGGGAACATTTCATGCAAAGATGGGCTCAATAAAGGACAGAAATTTTATGGACCTAACAGAAGCAGAAGATATTAAGAGTTGGCAAGAATACACAGAAGAACTATACAATAAAGATCTTCATGACCCAGTTAGTCACGATGGTGTGATCACTCACCTAGAGCCCGACATCCTGGAATGCATAGTCAAGTGGGCCTTAGGAAGCATCACTATGAACAAAGCTAGTAGAGGTGATAGAATTCCAGTTGAGTTATTTCAAATCCTGGAAGATGATGCTGTAAAAGTGCTGCACCCAATATGGCATCAAATTTGGAAATCTCAGCAGTGGACACAGGAATGGACATGGTCAGTTTTCATTTTAATCCCAAAGAATGTTCAAACTACTGCATAATTGCACTCACATCACACAGTGGCAAAGTAATGCTCAAAATTCTCCAAGCCAGGCTTCAACAGTATGTGAAATGTGAACTTCCAGATTTTTAAGCTGGATTTAGAAAAGCCAGAGGACCAGAGATCAAATTGCCAGCATCTGCTGGATCATTGATAAAGCAAGAGAATTCCAGAAAAACATCTGCTTTATTGACTATGCCAAAGCCTTTGATTGTGTGGATCACAACACACTGCGGAAAATTCTTCAAGAGGTGGGAATACCAGACCACCTTATTTGTCTCTTAGGAAATCTGTATAGAGGTCAAGAAGCAACAGTTAGAACTGGACATGGAAAAACAGACTGGTTCCAAATTGGGAAAGAAGTAAGTCAAGGCTGTGTATTATCTCCCTGCTTTAACTTCTATGCAGAGTGCATCATGTGAAATGTCATGCTGGGTGAGGCACAAGCTGGAATCAAGATTGCCAGGAGAAATATCAATAACTTCAGATATGCCAATTACACCACCATTATGTCAGAAAGCATAGAAGACCTAAAGAGCCCCTAGAGGAAAGTGAAATAGGAGAATGAAAAGGTTGGCTTCAAACTCAACATTCAGAAAACTAAGATCATGGCATCCAGTCCCATGATGTTATGGCAAATAGATGGGGAAACAATAGAAATAGTGAGAGACTCTATTTTGGGGGGCTTCAAAATCACTGCAGATTGTGACTGCAGCCATGAAATTAAAGGATGCTTGCTCCTTGGAAGAAAAGTTATAACAAACCTAAAAAGCATATTAAAAAGCAGAGACATTACTTTGCAAATGAAGGTCCATCTAGTCAAATCTATGTTTTTTCTGGTAGTCATATGTGGATGTGAGAGTTGAACTATAAAGAAAGCTCAATGCTGAAGAATTGATGCTTTTTTGAACTGTGGTGTTGGAGAAGACTCTTGAGTGTCCCTTGGACTGCAAGGAGATCAAACCAGTTAATCCTAAAGGAACTCAGTCCTGAATACTTGTTGAAAGTACTGATGCTGAAGCTGAATCTCCAATACTTTGGCCACTTGATGTGAAGGACTGACTCATTGGAAAAGACCCTGATGCTTGGAAAGATTGAATGCAGGAGGAGAAGGTGACAACAGAGGATGAGATTGTTGAATGGCATCAGCGACTCAATGGACATGAGTTTGTGCAAGCCCGGGAGTTGGTGATGGACAGGGAAGCCTGGAATGCTACAGTCCATGGGATCGCAAAGAGTTAGACATGACTGAGCGACTGAACTGAACTGAACTTGTTATTTCAGATTAACTCTTTGAATGGGCTTCCCTTGGGGCTCGGTGGTAAAGAATGTCTGCTAATGCAGGAGGTGCAGGTTCGATCTCTGGGTGGTGTAGAAGAGCCCCTGCAGAAGGAAATGGCACGTAATCCAGTATTCTTGCCTAGAAAACCCTAAGGACAGAGGAGCTGGGTGAGCTATGTCCATGGGATCACAGAGTCAGACACAATTTAGCGACTAAATAGCAACAGCAAATCTCTTTGTTGGCATTACTGAAAAACCTCAGATTGTTATGAGCGGTGAGGTTTAAAATTGTGGATCTGAAATATAACAGCTATTTGAACTTGGTCAAATTTCTTAACTTAGATGAATTTCAGTTTTTTCATATGTAAAATGGAAAATTTAGTAAATATCTTATATTACTTTTGTTGGTAGCAAGTGAAAGAATTTATGTAAGGGACTAAGGCTAGGATTTGTGTAGGTAAGACTNGTAATGCTGAAGAAGCTTAAGTTGAACAGTTCTATGAAGACCTACAAGACCTTCTAGAACTGGCACCCAAAGATGTCCTTTTCATTATAGGGGCCTGGAATGCAAAAGTAGGAAGTCAAGAAATACCTGGAGTAACAGGCAAATTTAGCCTTTGAATACAGAATGAAGCAGGGCAAAGGCTAATAAAGTTTTTCCAAGAGAACACAGTGGTCAGAGCAAACACCCACTTCCAACAACACAAGAGAAGACTCTACACATGGACATCACCACATGGTCAATACTGAAATCAGATTGATTAAATTCTTTGCAGCCAAAGATGGAGAAACTCTATACAGTCAGCAAAAACAAGACCAGGAGCTGACTGTGGCTCAGATCATGAACTTCTTATTATCAAACTCAGACTTAAATTAAAGAAAGTAGGGAAAACCACCTGACCATTCAGTTATGACCTAAATCAAACCCCTTACAATTATACAATGGAAGTGACAAATAGATTTAAGGGATTAGATCTGATAGACAGGGTGCCTGAAGAACTATGTGCAGAGGCTCCTGACGTTGTATAGGAGACAGTTATCAAGGACATCCACAATAAGAAGAAATGTAAAAAGGCAAAATGGCTATCTGAGGAGGCCTTACAAATGCTGTGAAAAGAAGAGAAGAGAAGGGAAAGGCAAAGGAGGAAAGGAAAGATATACTCATTTGAATCCAGAGTTTCAAAGAATAACAAGGAGAAATAAGAAAGCCCCCCTCAGTGGTCAGTGCAAAGAAATAGAGGAAAACAATAGAATGGGAAAGACTAGAGATCTCTTCAAGAAAATTAGAGATACCAAGGGAACATTTCATGCAAAGATGGGCTCAATAAAGGACAGAAATTTTATGGACCTAACAGAAGCAGAAGATATTAAGAGTTGGCAAGAATACACAGAAGAACTATACAATAAAGATCTTCATGACCCAGTTAGTCACGATGGTGTGATCACTCACCTAGAGCCCGACATCCTGGAATGCATAGTCAAGTGGGCCTTAGGAAGCATCACTATGAACAAAGCTAGTAGAGGTGATAGAATTCCAGTTGAGTTATTTCAAATCCTGGAAGATGATGCTGTAAAAGTGCTGCACCCAATATGGCATCAAATTTGGAAATCTCAGCAGTGGACACAGGAATGGACATGGTCAGTTTTCATTTTAATCCCAAAGAATGTTCAAACTACTGCATAATTGCACTCACATCACACAGTGGCAAAGTAATGCTCAAAATTCTCCAAGCCAGGCTTCAACAGTATGTGAAATGTGAACTTCCAGATTTTTAAGCTGGATTTAGAAAAGCCAGAGGACCAGAGATCAAATTGCCAGCATCTGCTGGATCATTGATAAAGCAAGAGAATTCCAGAAAAACATCTGCTTTATTGACTATGCCAAAGCCTTTGACTGTGTGGATCACAACACACTGCAGAAAATTCTTCAAGAGGTGGGAATATCAGATCACCTTATTTGTCTCTTAGGAAATCTGTATAGAGGTCAAGAAGCAACAGTTAGAACTGGACATGGAAAAACAGACTGGTTCCAAATTGGGAAAGAAGTAAGTCAAGGCTGTGTATTATCTCCCTGCTTTAACTTCTATGCAGAGTGCATCATGTGAAATGTCATGCTGGGTGAGGCACAAGCTGGAATCAAGATTGCCAGGAGAAATATCAATAACTTCAGATATGCCAATTACACCACCATTATGTCAGAAAGCATAGAAGACCTAAAGAGCCCCTAGATGAAAGTGAAATAGGAGAATGAAAAGGTTGGCTTCAAACTCAACATTCAGAAAACTAAGATCATGGCATCCAGTCCCATGATGTTATGGCAAATAGATGGGGAAACAATAGAAATAGTGAGAGACTCTATTTTGGGGGGCTTCAAAATCACTGCAGATTGTGACTGCAGCCATGAAATTAAAGGATGCTTGCTCCTTGGAAGAAAAGTTATGACAAACCTAAAAAGCATATTAAAAAGCAGAGACATTACTTTTCAAATGAAGGTCCATCTAGTCAAATCTATGTTTTTTCTGGTAGTCATATGTGGATGTGAGAGTTGAACTATAAAGAAAGCTCAATGCTGAAGAATTGATGCTTTTTTGAACTGTGGTGTTGGAGAAGACTCTTGAGTGTCCCTTGGACTGCAAGGAGATCAAACCAGTTAATCCTAAAGGAACTCAGTCCTGAATACTTGTTGAAAGTACTGATGCTGAAGCTGAATCTCCAATACTTTGGCCACTTGATGTGAAGGACTGACTCATTGGAAAAGACCCTGATGCTTGGAAAGATTGAAGGCAGGAGGGGAAGGTGGCAACAGAGGATGAGATTGTTGAATGGCATCAGTGACTCAATGGACATGAGTTTGTGCAAGCCTGGGAGTTGGTGATGGACAGGGAAGCCTGGAATGCTACAGTCCATGGGATCGCAAAGAGTTAGACATGACTGAGCGACTGAACTGAACTGAACTTGTTATTTCAGATTAACTCTTTGAATGGGCTTCCCTGGGGGCTCAGTGGTAAAGAATGTCTGCTAATGCAGGAGGTGCAGGTTCCATCTCTGGGTGGTGTAGAAGAGCCCCTGCAGAAGGAAATGGCACATAATCCAGTATTCTTGCCTAGAAAACCCTAAGGACAGAGGAGCTGGGTGAGCTATGTCCATGGGGTCACAAAGAGTCAGACACAATTTAGCGACTAAATAGCAACAGCAAATCTCTTTGTTGGCATTATTGAAAAACCTCAGATTGTTATGAGCAGTGAGGTTTAAAATTGTGGATCTGAAATATAACAGCTATTTGAACTTGGTCAAATTTCTTAACTTAGATGAATTTCAGTTTTTTTCATATGTAAAATGGAAAATTTAGTAAATATCTTATATTACTTTTGTTGGTAGCAAGTGAAAGAATTTATGTAAGGGACTAAGGCTAGGATTTGTGTAGGTAAGACTAAAAATGCAGTTCCCCTTTTCTTCTCAACACTGTCTTCCTTTTCTCAAGTAAAACTGGGTTTCATTTTTTTCAGCAGCTGCAGCAACATACATGCAATTGAATATGACTGTGCAGCCTGAATTTTTGTTGCTGCTCTCAATGTTTTAAATGATCGAAAACTTTTCAAATTCTGTAAAATGAGTTTAGGTATAATGGTAGACTCCTAATTTCAATTATCTGCTCATATTTGGTCATCTTTTCTAAAGTTTCCACAGCAGTCTTGAATTGACATGATTATTTACACGGGAATAGCATCAGCTAGCAGTCATAAGGAAAACAAGCACTAGATATTATTATGCCAAGATATAAATAAACAAAACCATATGTATGTATGTATATAAACTGAAAAATATAGAACAAAGACCCAGTGAAAGGCAGGTACTTGGTAGATAATCATCTAATTAGAAAGCACTGTTTTTATATCTCCTCAAAGGGGCAAATATAAGTTTATTTCACTCTCAATTATCAAGAGATGTTAATATACAAGACAGACTCTTTGGGGCAGGGACACATACATGTGCAAAACAGACTGAAGGAAATAATGATGACAGAAAAAGCTCTTGCCTCCTGTCTACTTCTGCAGAGACATCTTAATAGAGGGGAAGAAAATACCTTACTTTTTGAAAGCCACTTTAGGAAATGGTTATAGGCCTCTAGGGCAGAACAGGGAGGCAGACCACAGAGTATTTATGAAGAGGAGAGATGGATATACAATAAAACCTGTAGAACACTGATCACATGGGATTGCAGTATTAACCTGACACCAACACACATTGGGGCAGGACAGTGGCCACCAGCGGTGTGCATTTTCAAGACAGCAAAGGCCAATGGCTGATAAAGCTACCGTTGGGACAGAAACCAGCCTATGTCTTAAGAACTTGATCATGGCATGCAAAATTCACTTTTAAATGGTAATGAGCATTTGAAGGAGGCTTCAGAGTCATAACCTGATTCTCTCCTTTGCCCAAGTTACTCTCTGGTAGTAAGTTGGCACCGGGATACTCATCCACTTTTGGAGGCTCGGAAGACACTAAAGTGTATAGTGCTAAGTGTCCCTGGGTGGAATGAAAACTTGAATGTGCTTGCTTGAGTCTAAGATGCTACCAACAGAGACTAGGAAGATACAAATCCCATTGAATATAGGTATGATTTCTTTGACTTAGCTTTACTATAATAAGTTTCAGTTCAGTTCAGTCGCTCAGTCGTGTCCGACTCTTTGCGACCCCATGAATCGCAGCACGCCAGGCCTCCCTGTCCATCATCATCTCCCGGAGTTCACCCAGACTCACATCCATCGTGTCCTTGATGCCATCCAGCCATCTCATCCTGGGTCGTCCCCCTCTCCTCCTGCCCCCAATCCCTCCCAGCATCAGAGTCTTTTCCAATGAATCAACTCTTCACATCAGGTGTCCAAAGTACTGCAGTTTCAGCTTCAGCATCATTCCTTCCAAAGAAATCCCAGGACTGATCTTCTTCAGAATGGACTGGTTGGATCTCCTTGCAGTCCAAGGGACTCTCAAGAGTCTTCTCCAACACCACAGTTCAAACGCATCAATTCTTTGGCGCTCAGCCTTCTTCACAGTCCAACTCTCACATCCATACATGACCACAGGAAAAACCATAGCCTTGACTAGACAGACCTTAGTCGGCAAAGTAATGTCTCTGCTTTTGAATATACTATCTAGGTTGGTCATAACTTTCCTTCCAAGGAGTAAGTGTCTTTTAGTTTCATGGCTGCAGTCACCATCTGCAGTGATTCTGGAGCCCAAAAAAATAAAGTCTGACACTGTTTTAGACAGTCAAAATTGTGAAGTTTGACTTGAATAACTTTGTCCCATCCTTAGCTCAATGCCTGATTCCCTGAGGAGAGTAAATTCCTCTATTGCTATCCAAACAAACTTTTAGCTAGATGTTACATATAATAGGAACTGATAAAAAAATTCACATTAAGGATTTAATGACAAAACTATTTAATTTGCCCTTTCTTTCCTAGAGGGAAAATTCAGACATCACTGATAGGCTCCTGTGAAAATGTTTTGGAGATAGCTCTGAACTACTCTGCACATGTATCCATCCAAGATCATGTCAGGTGGTTGCAAACTTGAATGCCAGAGCAACATCCTGTTGAACATGGTTGGAAGGTATTTTAGGAGTTGGAAGAGTCAGTCACTCAGTTATGGGTGACCCCATAGACTGTAGCCTGCCAGGCTCCTCTGTCCATGGAATTTCCCAGGCAGGAATACTGGAGTGGGTAGCCATTCTCTCTTCCAGGGGATCTTCCCGACCCAGAAATCAAACCCATGTCTCCTGCATTGCAGGCAAATTCTTTACCCTCTGAGCCACTAGGGAAGCCCCTGGAAGGTACATAATCAAATTCAATTTTGAATTCTCCTCTGGAAGGTACATTAGAGGAGAAGAATTGAAATTTGAATTTGATTATGTATTCTTTGAGAAAATGAAATGGAAAATAACCTCTCAAGGCAATCTTCCTCCAAAGTGAGCCATAACACATTTACTATACCTATATAATCAAACAGAAGTTGGTTAAATATTGTGAGCAGAACCAGAGTTTCTTATTTTATCATTTAATTGGAAAGGAGGGAAATAGGAACAACTCTTGATAAAGTTAATATGGTTTGATTAATCAAGATAAGTGCTTTCAATTCAGGTAAACATTACAGTAACTCTAAAGCACAGGTCCTTGAATGTTCTTTCTTCCTTGTCCCTTCTATCTTTTGTACCAGAACCTGTTTATATGCTTTTGTGTAGTTCAGAACCATCACTAAACAATTACAACAATTAAGTCTCAGATTCCTTAAGTTGGAACCAACTCTCTGGAGGTATACATTATACCTCAGACTCACATGTGAGCAAATACAAATGTATTTAAAACATACAAATATGAACACACGTGCGCAAACACACATGCTTATATACACATACGGAATGTCACTGTAGAAAAGTATACTGTTTTTGTTAACTATAACAGCATAACAAAGAATCTCAAAACCTGCAACTTTAATCTATGATCATTTGTTTAGCTTTTGAGTCTGCAATTTGGGGAGGGCTTAGTGAGGGAATGCTTCATTCTACTCCATATGCTTAGGCAATCCACTTTCAATAATGGGGAATTGCTCAGTTGTATCCAACTCTTTGCACCTCTATGGAATGGATCCCCGGGCCCCTCTGTCCATGGAATTCTCCAGGTAAGAATGCTGGAGTGAGTAGCCATTCCCTTCTCCAGGGGATCTTCCTGACCCAGGGACCGAATTCTGGTCTCCTGCATTGTAGGCAGATTCTTTACCATTTAAGCCAATAGAGCTCACTCATGTGGTTTGCAAAGTGGTGTTTCTTTTTGCTGGGAGCTCAGCTGGGCCTGAGGGCCAAGGACCTCAGTTCATCTTCACCTGATTCGCTCTATGGGCTCCCTGGTTTATTCTCGGCATGGTGGCTGGGTCCCAAACATGAGCATCCCATGAGACAGGAACTAAATGCTGCCAACTTACTGAAGCCCCAGTTCAGAATTCAATGATGTTACTTATTTTATTGATCAAGCAGTGACAGATTCTGGATTCAAAAAGAAGAAACATATACTTTACTCCTGATGGGAACAGGGTCAAGAATTTGGGGTCCATGTTTTAAATGTTACATAGTTCTGGGTTTGTGTGTGTGTGTATGTGTGTGTGTTTTGACAACTCTGTGCTTCTTGCAGGGCCTTATTAGATCCCTGATTGTCCTAATCACTGGAAAGCCAGGGAACTACCCCCCTTTTAAAAAAAAATTTGGCTGCACTACACAGTTTGTGGAATCTCAGTGCTTCTACCAGGGACTGAACCTGAGCCATCGCAGTGAAAAGTGCTGAATCCTAACCACTAGATCACCAGGGAACACACATGAAAATATTTTAATTCCCTTGATAAAATCTACTACTTGATATGCAAAACAAATCAGTGTACAGCAGCTTTTCAGAAACTACTTTTTAAAATCTAGTATAATTCCTTTAGAAAATATTCATATCATTGCTTATTTCTCATTATTGATACTGCATTATTCCTAAAACCATCAGAATCACTCTTGTGATTTCTATTATGAGTGTTTTTGTGTTACCCTTATTTAATAAAAGTGAGGTTAATTCATTATGTTATGATAAATCACCCAATCTGAAAAGTGACTTCACCCTGGCAAAACACTTTCACAATGTTTTATATTCTGTTGAATAACCTGAAAGAGTTAATATACCATCGCCTCCCACTTAACTCCCCCACCCCCTGCCCAGAGGCTATCAAACAAGTCATCAGAAGGGATGTAGGTGCTGAAAGAATCAAACTCATTACGTAAAATGGTACATGAACTCTCTCTCCTTAACTCTGGGAGGACTTTTTGAAGCAAATGAAAATTTTGCCTGCATTAGGTCTACTGTACAGATTACTGTAGATGAACTTAAAATCTTGGCCAAATAACAAAGAAATAAAGAAAAAGCACACAAACAGATGCCCCAAATTTAACATACAACATAAGCATATCTATTTCTTTAGTCCCATTTATAGGCTTTCCAATAAATTGAAAATAAACAAAACCTTCTGGCTTTGCATGTCTGTGGGGAGTTTGGGACTTTAGGTACACATATTTAAGAATCTTTTGCATAAATCTGCATATGTTTACATGCAACGACAGACATACTGCCGCTTCCCAAATGTGGCTAGGATAATTTAATCTTCTGAAACATTCTGCATAGCATATGTAGGTGTAATATGCTCTGAAACATTACCTGAATATATGCAAAGTACACTTAGCTTCTGCTTACATAATTCTCATATCAAAAGATGTAGTTTAGAATGAGATAACCATTTTAAGGTGTTACTTCTGTACATGTATGGAACTTAAATTAAACCACAATTCTTCTTTCTTCTTACACTGAGCTTTTTAAAATTTAAATTAAAAATACTTCTAGATTTACTTATTATACATTCTTTAAACTGATTCATATTTCCTTAGCTCATTCTTTAAACTGATTCATATTTCTTTAGCTATCTTCTTGGTTTTTCACTGCAATTATTACATTTGTTTTTAAAGTTGTTCAACATTGTGAGTTGGAGATCACTGAAAGTTTCTTAAACAGGGCTTATGAAAGCACTTACTCCAAAACAGTAAAAATAATAATGAAACAATATTGACCTAAATACAAANCGTACCTTCTCTTTTTATAACTCTTTATTTCATTGGTTAGTCTTCATTTCAAATTCCTTAATTTGAATAAATGTTTAATGTTTTATTTATTCAGGAAATGTATGTCTCCTATAGAATGTAAAAACATAAGGAGGCAAAAAAGAACAAAACCCACCTATAATCCTATCATTGACAGTGCTGTTAACAGTCCATTTAGATTTTTTCTTTCATTATCATACTTCATTGTTTAAAATATTATGTCTATCTTTTTCCACTATAGAATATATATTAACATTTTTTCATGTATTCTAAATACTCTATACATCTTATATTATTATCACCTTTTTGAAAACAGCTCTCTTGAATTCTTTCTTTTATGTATACGTTGAGATGATCTCCAAATGAACATATATCTCTTTGAACAAATCATTTAAACAAATTCATATCATTTTCCAGAAAAGAATTGAAAATGACTCATCTGTTCACCAATTGCTTCTTTCCAGTCACCCTCTCCTCTTACATGATTGGAGGCTACCATGATGTGTCCTTCATTCTTTTGTATAATTAGTCTCCATTTATATTGTGATTTTTGGCGTAGCACCTATGGTGAGAGGGACTTCCCTGGTGGCTCAGACAGTAAAGAATCTGCTTGCAATTCAGAAGACCTGGGTTCAATCTTTGGGTTGGGAAGATTCCCTGGAGAAGAGAATGGCTGCCCAGTCCACTATTTTTGCCTGGATTCCATGGACAGAGGAGCCTGGTGGGCTATAGTCTACAGGGTTGCAAAGAGTCAGATACAACTGAGTGACTGACACACTGCTCTAAGAATGGAATGACCACTGCTGGAGCATTTTTGTCCATGTTCACAAGCATAAAGTTGCCAGTTTTAGGTGTATTATTTAAAGACTTATGAGACTTATTCACTCATGGTGAAGATAAAAATTTAAAAGCTCCTATCATCTTATTTTATATATCATATTCTAAGCTCTCAAATAGTTAACATAGACTTGTTTTATACCTAGAACGTATTGTTAGGTTATGGCCTGTTACTTCTAGAACTAGCTGTGTTACTTCTGGAATGAAAACTAGAATTTTAAGTGTGGCACAACTGTTCTTCCATTATCTGCTTCTGCCTTGCTTTCCAGCTTCTTATTCCAGAATCCTCTAACCCACAGCTTTTCTATTCATGTTGAACCAGCTGAAGTAAACAGGCTGTTTTCTGCTTGGAATGTCTTTTCTTCTGTTTTTACTTGGCTGGTTGTCTTCTCTACTGTCAAGACTTAGCTCATGCTTATTCTCCTTAGGAAGCCATCCTTGACCTCCACCATATTCTGCATGAGGTTCCCTTTCTCTGTGAGCTGAATTGCTGTGTTTTAATGTTACAGTTGTTTCGTCAGCTATGAACTCCTTGAGGACACAAATGAAGGAAGGGAGTTAGTCTGCTTATGCTTTAAAAACCATATGTTCAGATCTGTTATATATGTAGCCCTACATATGGCCTTTTTTGGGTTGTCTTTGATTCCTTCCAAGAATAAATTGGGCATATGCAAGTATATTCTCTCTCTACATATTGGAGAACATATGTATGCCAGAACCCAATGATTTTACCGCTATAATCTAGCCTTGGGTAATAAGCATGCTCTGTGTTATAGAAGGAGTCTTCAGCTGTTTTTTGTTTGTTTGTTTTGTCTATGCCTCAAATCTGTGAGTAAAAGAATCCATATGTGACACTTAATTGTGTCCCTGATTCACTCATGTAGTCCTCATGTATGTCATAGCTACCAGGTGCCAGGTGCAGTGATAAGCATTGGGGTCACAAAGAACTGCCATTGCTTAGGCAGAACTGACAGTTTGCCCATAGTTTATCTTTAAATCTCTGAGGTAAGCCTTTGCCCTACCACATTCTTTCCTTTGTTGGCTGTTTTTACTAATGTGTTATTAAACTGTGAGATCCTAGGAGCTATGGAATGTATTAACATGATTCTTGCCACTGAGCAGCCTTCAAAATAAATATCTGTGGGGATGCAAAAGGATAATGTATATAGGGGGCACAAGAGATATATAAATGTTTTAGAGATTCTAGTCATGTAAGTGATAGTATTAACTAATATTCTACTTATCTATTACATAGAGTTGTGAGAATTAAATGCTCTAATACATGTAGAACATTTGGATAGTACCTGGATGTATCAAGTATTTTTTGTTTGCTGTTATTACTATTTGCTAATTATATGCTCAATGTTTTAAGAATTTTATACATATGTATGTATATATGAACCTTTAATAATTCTTATTCACTTTCTTACATTACCATGTAAAATTATTACATTATTGGCATCATCATCCTTATTATATAAAGGAAGAAATTGAGACTTAGAGGCATAAGTAACTTAACATAGTAAAGTTATCTAGAATTCAGGTCCTTGCTCTCTCAATTTACATCTGCTTCCACCAGAGAGCTGCCTCACATTTCTCTAGCAGTTAGCTTCCCTTTGATTCTGCTGCTCTAAAGTTAACCCTAAAATGATTTTACTTTATATTTATTGGAAGTACTAAGTGCCTCTTGGTTGTAGATAAATAGAGGGCAATGGTGTCAGTGAGACCAAAGAAAAATGGTAGAACATTTTCCTTTTAATTTTCTACTCACTTAATTTTTTAACATCATATGGCTCTAGTAAAGGTCACACAGAGTTCACTGTTCAAGGTAATGGTTATTTTAAAGTACTTTACTCAAGTCTCCTCTAACTCAACATACAATTAATTTTAGATTTTGTATTGATAATTTTCCTCAGTAAAGATAAATTAACTCTTTAAATCAAAGCTATAGAAGTTGAGTATTGACTGCAGTGAATAATAAGGCCTCTTTAATTTCTCCCAGCAACATTTAAAGGGCTGTAAATTTTCAAATCCATGCTTCTGATGATGGGGGGTTCAGTTATTTTTAAACATAAATTACAAATCCATAACTAGCTATTGAGGACAAATTTTAAAACTTTATTATTGTGTTTTTCTAGTCACATTTTCCTACTGAAAAGGCTCCTTTTAAGTTAGTTTAAATGCAGTTTTAAGTGCTAAATTCTGTATTGCTTTATAAAAAGATATGGTCACCATGCTGTACATCATATTCTCATGGCTTACTTATTTTATAACTTGAAACTTGCACTTTTGACCCCCTCATATTACTTTGTATTACCTTCACATTACTTTGAAGATCTCTGAAGGGGCTAATTATTTACATTTCTGTTCCCCCCAAATTATAAACCAATTGAGAAATGGACATAAGAGTCAAATGGAGATAAAGCTACTATCACTATTAACAGTAAAATCAGACTGTGACATATGGCTTAGATTTAAAGCTAAATCTGGTTTATCTCTGAATTGATTTTACTCATGTAGTCATTGCATAGGACCCAGCAACTCGATACTGTCTCTTGAAAGGGTAAGGTCTGTCCAGATGGGCACAAACTGGGGAAAGAGGAGATGCCAAATTCCTAGAGAGAATGAGCTATGCATGCTCAGAGGCCTTCTTCCTGTAGCCTCACTTTACATCATTTCCTTGCTCTTCTGTTAGAGCTGGTACAGGAGGACTGAGTAAGTGACAGGTTTGGGAGATTGAAGAGTGTTGGAGAGAAAGCAGCAGCTATCTCCCAGTATTTCTTAGAAATTCCTATTTTACAGTCTGGGGTAAGAAATGGGGAAATCATAGAACAGTTCCTTTTATATATTTATGTATTTGTTAATTCTGAAAGGACCTAAAAATGATAAAGCAAAGTATTATGTCATATGATAATAATAACCTACTGAGAAAAACAGGCTTTTTCAAAACCTGTGACAGTGGAGCATATTAAATACAATAAATGTAATGAAAAAGGAAGTACAGGATACTATGAGAAATTGTGGAAAGGTCCTCACTCAGCTTAGGGGTGTTGAAACTTTGGGAAGGATTCCCCGAAGGAAAACTATAATGCCTGAATTGTCAGTGTAGATCACCAGGTAATGAAGAATTCAGTTATCATGATGGCCTATGGGAGAAGGATGTTTATGTTTTTGACACAGAGAAGATATGATATTCAAAGGCATCTAGGAGCAGAGACTGCTCAGGAAAAACACACACACACACACAGTTCAACATACAGTTCAGAGGTGGAACATTATAATAATGAAATTAGAGAGGCAGGTATGAGGCAGATCTTGTAGGAGCTATACATTATGTTGAGAAATTCATATTTTATTGAAAATGTAGTGAGGAGTCATCTCTAGATTTACTGAGGAAAATGGTATAGTCATACCAGAGACCTCTTGGTATTTGTGTGAACAGATTGTTGGACCATGGAAGCTGGAGAAGATTTAAAATTTATAGAAATCTAGATGAGAACAAATAAAGGTAAGGAAGAAGCATTTTGTAGAAATATTAAGATGGTACAGTTTATGAGTTAAGTAGAAAAGTATTTAGGTAGATACAGTCCATTATTGAGTGTGCGCTAAAGGAAGGAAGAGAACATTAATCACCAAGACATGTGACACTTTCTAATTCACTCTAACATAATTTTTTATTTCTTATATGTGTGTGTGTGCTCTGACATGTCCAACTCTTTGCTACCTCATGGACTGTACCCTGCCTGGCTCCTCTATCCATGGACTTTTCCAGGCAAGAATACTGGAGCAGATTGACATTTCCACCTTCAAGGGATCTTTATGACCTAGGGATTGAACCCACATATCCTGGGTCTCCTAATTAGCAGGTGGATTCTTTACCATTGCACCACCTGGGACACTTCCATTTCTTATATATTAAATCTATAATCCATAAGCATAATATTATTAACATTATTTTTCTGAAATACAGAGAACTAAGATATTATAATGGTAAAACACAATGAAATTTGTGTCTCCAAGGAGCAAGTGTCTTTTAATTTAATGGTTGCAGTCATCATCTGCAGTGATTTTGGAGCCCAAGAAAATAGTTGGTCACTGCTGCCATTGTTTCCCCATCTATTTGCCATGAAGTGATGGGACTGGATGCCATGATCTTCATTTTTTGAATGCTGAGTTTTAAACCAGCTTTTTCCTCTTTCACTTTCATCAAGAGGCTTTTTAGTTCCTCTTCACTTTCTGCCAAAAGGGTGGTGTCATCTGCGTATCTGAGGTTATTGATATTTCTCCTGGCAATCTTGATCCTAGCTTGTGCCTCACCCAGCCCAGCATTTTGCATGATGTACTCTTCATAGAAGTTAAATAAGCAGAGTGACAATATACAGCCTTGACGTACTCCTTTCCCAACATATATATACTCCTTCAGCATATATCTTAATAAAAATACATTAAAAATATTTTTCTTCTTCAAGTAATGGGAACATTCTGATTCATTAACATTCTTTATTATTTCATGGTAATTGCAGCCATGAAATTAAAAGATGCTTACTCCTTGGAAGAAAAGTTATGACCAACCTAGATAGCATATTAAAAAACAGAGACATTACTTTGCCAACAAAGGTCCATCTAGTCAAGGCTATGGTTTTTCCAATGGTCATGTATGGATGTGAGAGTTGGGCTGTGAAGAAAGCTGAATGCCAAAGAATTGATGCTTTTGAACTGTGGTGTTGGAGAAGACTCTTGAGAATCCCTTGGACTGCAAGGAGATCCAACCAGTCCATTCTGAAGGAGATCAGTCCTGGGTGTTCTTTGGAAGGAATGATGCTAAAGCTGAAACTCCAGTCCTTTGGCCACCTCATGTGAAGAGTTGCCTCATTGGAAAAGACCCTGATGCTGGGAGAGATTGGGGGCAGGAGCAGAAGGGGATGACAGAGGATGAGATGGCTGGATGACATCACCGACTCAATGGATGTGAGTCTGAGTGAACTGTGGGAGTTGGTGATGGACAGGGAGGCCTGGCATGCTGTGATTCATAGAGTCGCAAAGAGTTGGACACAACTGAGTGACCGAACTGAACTGAAAGGATAAAAACAAGCAACAAAAACCAAAACATGTTTTATGATTACATGATGTCTCTTCTCTAAAACTCTTTCCTACATTTTTGTCATTTGAAAATACTTTCACCAATGTACTATAACTTCCAAGCTATAACATTTTTCAGAAAGAACAAGGAGAAAACTGGTTTTGCAAAAGAATGCAGACCAGTAGTTTTAGTAGAGTTAGGAATAGGATATCAATAAATTCAGTATGAATCCAACTTGTTCGATAAAGATGTTACTACCCAACCAATGTACAATTTACAAGAATGAGAGATAAATTTACAAGAGTGAGGGAAGGAACGGTGGTCAAAAATGGACTGGTAAACAGGCCATTGCATGGGTTTTATGGAAACATTGCAGCAAGACCCTCTGCCTGGGGTGGATGTAGATAAGACAAACACAGGGAAGAAATCTGAGCTCTTTTAGAGTGTATGTTATGGATAATCTCTCTCCAATTGAAATATACTCAATTGTCTCAATGTTAGTTTCCAAGGTAACAATGAATGATCCACCAATCTAATTGCTACCAGTGGAGATTAAATGTAATGGATAACTGTGATAATTTCCAGGGAAATTCTAGTGACTATAGTCACTTAGATATATAGCACTTTAACCCAAAATCATTTGTTAGACTGGTGAAAATTTCACATATCAGGGAAAACTGATGAGTGGGATTGGTGAGATCTTATACATGGTGCCAGATGTGATGTGAGTTTCTTGAGCATAGAACAGTGAGTATGGTTTTGAGATGGCAGAATCAGGAACGAAAACAAAAATAACAAGGGAGTGTTGGCCCCATGAGACAAATATGCCCCCAGAGTTGACCGTAATTCATTGCTGCTTATCCTTCCACACATTTGAGTAAAGAAACTGGGTGCTGCTTTACCACCATCTGCTCCTGTTGCCCAGAGATATGTGTAGAGAGCAGGGGAGCAGAGCAGATTCCGTACCTCACATCTAAACTTTAGAACAGGTTTGTGTGACTGGAGGAGCCAAAGACATACTGCTTAGGGAAAAGAGAGGCTGTGCACAGAAAAATCTACCACTTTCAGATTTCTGGGTGAGGTAGGCTATGCCTCCCACCCAGAATCCTAAAATGGAAGATTACCCAAACATAGAAAGAAGATTTAGAATAAGAGCAGCCAAAAAGAAAGAGTCTACTTCAAGTATCCCCTTGAGATGGATTTGGAAGGCTTACATGTACAAGATGTTGTCATGCATCAGCCCCAGTCCCTGTTTCTGTAGCTCACACTGAATAAATTGTCTTTCTTTACCAGCTCATTTGCACTTCTCTGCATTTCGCAGTGATTATCCAGCCACTCATCAGTTCCTACTTTCCTTCCACTCACTGCCACCACCACCATGACTCAAACAGTTTCCAGGTTGCAAACACTTGGCAGATACATGTAGTACTTGTTTTCTTTAAAGAGTGAAATCAGTGCTCAGAACCATGAGGTTGTTGACTAGAACTTCAGTCCAAAAGAGATTTCTACTATTTTAAATACAAGATCTTCATGGGAAAAAAATTCCATAAGGAAATGGGTAAGATGCAAAAGAAACAATAATGATCAGAAACATTTAAGATGATTCAGTGATGAACATTATCCAACTGACTTGAATCAATTTCCAGTTCTGACATGTAAAATTTTGTGACTTTGACTTATTTACTTAACCTTTCTTACCACAGTTTCTTTCTTATTACATAATTCAGAGAATTGTTATGAGGATTAAAATAATATATATTTTTGACTTCTTTGATATTCTCTTTGGATAAAGATTGTTTACAAAAGATGTAGAGCAGGGTATGTAGCATGCCACTATATATAAAATGGAGGGAATAAATTATAGTTATTTCACTGAATTTGCATAAATAAATTCTTAAATGTTATAAAAAACCCTGTCAGCAATAATTACTGTAAAGGTAGGGGGAGTAACTTGGCAGACAGGAAACACTAATGAATGTATTTTGCTTGAGTTTTATATTTGAAGCATATATTACCTAGTCTTAAATTGTATATTAAATTTTAAAAAGAAAATTTTTTTCTTTTTCTCTTTAAATTTTTATTTTTACTTTATTTTACTTTACAATACTGTATTGGTTTTGCTGTACATTGACATGAATCCACCATGGGTGTACATGCGTCCCCAAACATGAACACCCCTCCCAACTCCCTCCCCATAACATCTCTCTGGGTCATCCCCGTACATCAGCCCCAAGCATCCTGTATCCTGCATCGGACAGACTGGCAATTCGTTTCTTACATGATGATATACATGTTTCAATGCCATTCTCTCAAATCATCCCAGCCTCTCCCTCTCCCTCAGTCCAAAAGTCCGCTCTACACATCTGTGTCTCTTTTGCTGTCTCACATACAGGGTCATCATTACCATCTTTCTAAATTCCATATATATGTGTTAGTATACTGTATTTTCCTTTAATAATAATCTATGATAACTCTCATTTATAGAGTGATGCTTTATAACTTGATGCTAAACTCATTGTTTTACTACTATAATCTCATTGAGTCCTTGCAATGAGCTTGTGAGAAGGGGTTGAAAGTGANTTTTGCCAAGAAAATGCACTGGTCATAGCAAACACCCTCTTCCAACAACACAAGAGAAGACTCTACACATGGACATCACCAGATGGTCAACACCGAAATCAGATTGATTATGTTCTTTGCAGCCAAAGATGGAGAAGCTCTATACAGTCAACAAAAACGAGACTAGGAGCTGACTGTGGCTCAGATCATGAACTCTTTATTACCAAATTCAGACTCAAATTGAAGAAAGTAGGGAAAACCGCTAGAACATTCAGGTATGACCTAAATCAAATCCCTTATGATTATACAGTGGAAGTGAGAAATAGATTTAAGGGTTTAGATCTGATAGATAGAGTGCCTGATGAACTATGGAATGAGGTGTGTGACATTGTACAGGAGACAGGGATCAAGACCATACCCATGGAAAAGAAATGCAAAAAAGCAAAATGGCTATCTGGGGAGGCCTTACAAATAGCTGTGAAAAGAAGAGAGGTGAAAAGCAAAGGTGAAAAGGAAAAATATAAGCATCTGAATGCAGAGTTCCAAAGAATAGCAAGGAGAGATAAGAAAGAATTCTTCAGCGATCAGTGCAAAGAAATAGAGGAAAACAACAGAATGGGAAAGACTAGAGATCTCTTCAAGAAAATTAGAGATACCAAGGGAACATTTCATGCAAAGATGGGCTCGATAAAGGACAGAAATGGTATGGACCTAACAGAAGCAGAAGATATTAAGAAGAGGTGGCAAGAATACACGGAAGAACTGTGCAAAAAAGATCTTCATGACCCAGATAATCATGATGATGTGATCACTAATCTAGAGCCAGACATCTTGGAATGGATGTGAGAATTGGACTATAAAAAAAGCAGAGCACCGAAGAATTGTGCTTTTGAACTGTGATGTTGGAGGAGACTCCTGAGAGTCCCTTGGACTTGGATTCAACCAGTCTATCCTAAAGGAGATCAGTCTTGAATATTCATTGGAAGGACTGATGCTGATGCTGAAGCTCCAAAAATTTGGCCGCCTGATGCGAAGAATTGACTCATTTGAAATTACCCTGATGCTGGGAAAGATTGAAGATGGAAGGAGAAGAGCAGGACAGAAGATGAGATGGTTGGATGGCATCACCTATTCGATGGACATGAGTTTGAATAAGCTCCGGGAGTTGGTGATGGACAGGGAAGCCTGGCATGCTGCAGTCCATGGGGTCACAAAGGGTCAGACATGACTGAGTGACTGAAGTAAACTGATTACTGTATAAGCAGTTAATCTGATGTCAGCGTTCTCAAATCACAGTGTATCTATGTGTGTGTGTAGCCTTATATAGCAAAGTGAAAGTGAAAGCTGTTCATTAGTGTATTCCTTTCTGTGAGCTGCATCCAAGATGCATGTGGGAGAGATAATTAAAGTGTCTTTTTCTCTTCTTGGAAGATTTAAGGGAAACACAGAGTCCACATCCTTCCTGTGAATTTTCACTTAAATGCTGGGTGAACACAAAGACTCTGACTCTATCGTCAGATGATGGTCGGCAGTGAGAACTGAAGCACTTAAGTAGGAAAAAAAACAACTAAAACTCCTGAATTTTCCAGATAATTAGGGCAATATTGGCTTTTGCTTAAATTGGCTAAATGATTCACTTAATTGAATACTTAGCTTTCTTCTCAAAACAAGGATAGATAAAAATGAACCATGGAAAACATGAGAATTTTACATCTAAGCGTATTCCCAATGTTATTTTCAATGTCCAATGCAAAGTATTAAAGTAAAGAGACTAACAACTTAAATTCAACTTAAAAGTTTATTTAAAAGCAGCTCTCGACTTACTCTGTTAGTCCAGGTATCTTACCATCTGAGTCAAAGCAGAGCCCCCTCGATGCATTAATCATGTGTTCTGCAGCTGTGGGGATGACTGGCTTGTAGTCACTGATGTGTATTTCGAATGATCACATCTCTGCAAAATGTGCTCACGTATTGCCTTTTTATTGACATTATAGGTTCTTCAAGTTAGCAGAGACCAGGACAGCAGATTTTGTCCTGACAGTGAAAAGAAAAGGAAAATGGTATGTCTTGTATTTCAATATCCATTTGATAATTAAGGAGAAGGTACTTTTAGCATTTATATTTTTTAGTGGCTAAATCAAACAACCTTTAATAGGTAATTTTTCTTAGAAAAAGATATTAAAACCATAGGGAAATTTTAGAGCACACAATGTGTACGCTTTTTGAAAGAGTTACATTCTTTCCCCTTATCTCTCCCCCTTCTTTCCCTTCAAAACTGTTTCACTTTCAACTTTGTTCTTATCTTTGCAAACTAAGTGTGAAGAAAATTATGCATCAACAACTTTTATATCCTGCACTAAAAATACCAAAGAAAAAAGTTTACCTACCATACAATTGATTTCATGATCAGTTCATGAACATGAAATCATTTCTTTTATTCTAAATTGTTCATATACATGTGTTTCTTTTTCAACATTTTTTATTTGACCAATTTATTTTCTTTGAAAGGAGTTCAATGTGGGCAAGCCTGAAGAAATACACTCTGATTTCCAGACACTTATTTCAGAAATCAACAGTTCCAGCCATGCTTGCATACTTAAAACAGCCAACAGGATCTACGGGGAGAAAACTTATCCATTTCACAAGGTAAGTGCAAACCTCTTATTTTAAGTGGATGGGAAAGGAAGAGCCATGTGAAACTAATCAAACACTTTGTACTTTTCTACAGGGATCCTGGGGATAATCTTAATGTGTAGGATGTCTGTGGTTAGTATTTCTGATAACCATTTAAACTGACCAATGTGTCAGATTGTAAAGGAAACCAACAATGTATCCCAAACCACACCTAGTGATCAGAATGTTATGCCCAGAATAAAGGGGTACAACCCACTAACACACATAGAAATGTGGTTTACGTAACCCCTGGGCCAACATTTGTTTCATGGGAAATAGAACAAAAGATCTAGAGTAGTTCCATACGGTGAGTCTGAAGGAGCAGAGGGTGGCATGATCATCAGAGGATGGCTGGAGACTCTGTCCTCAAGAGCATAGCTGACTTTCAGTTCAGTTCAGTTCAGTCACTCAGTCATGTCCGACTCTTTGCGACCCCATGGATTGCAGCACGCCAGGCCTCCCTGTCCATCACCAACTCCCGGACTTCACCCAAACTCACGTCCATCGAGTTGGTGATGCCATCCAGCCATCTCATCCTCAGTTATCCCCTTCTCCTCCTGCCCCCAATCCCTCCCAGCATCAGAGTCTTTTCCAATGAGTCAACTCTTCGCATGAGGTGGCCAAAGTACTGGAGTTTCAGCTTTAGCATCATTCCTTCCAAAGAAATCCCAGGGCTGATCTTGTTCAGAATGGACTGGTTGGATCTCTTTTCAGTCCAAGGGACTCTCAAGAATCTTCTCCAACACCACAGTTCAAAAGCATCAATTCTTCAGCGCTCTGCCTTCTTCACAGTCCAACTCTCACATCCATACATGACCACAGGAAAAACCACAGCCTTGACTAGACGGACCTTAGTTGGCAAAGTAATGTCTCTGCTTTTGAATATGCTATCTAGGTTGGTCATAACTTTTCTTCCAAGGAGTAAGCGTCTTTTAATTTCATGGCTGCAGTCACTATCTGCAGTCACTATCTGTGATTTTGGAGCCCCCCAAAATAAAGTCTGACACTGTTTCCACTGTTTCCCCATCTATTTCCCATGAAGCTGACTTTAGGATCAGGTGAATCACTTCACATCATGACTTTAGAAGACATTCTTTACATGCAATTAAGTCAACTTCTCTTCTCTGGTGGTTGAGAACCCACAATGCAGACCCTCAGAGGAGTCAGCCCTACATCTGCCCACGCACTTAGTTCTTTCTTTCTGTTTGTCTGTCACATTCTTTGGCACCTTTCAGAAAAGAGCCAGAAGACCCAGGTGCCCAGTGGGTAAGAAGTAAAGAAACTGAGTAGGATAGAAAGATAGCAATAGAAAAAGTCAGGCTGTAAAGCGGTGAAGACTCCTGGGAATAAGATCCCACAGGCCACATGGCACACACACACACACACACACACACACACACACACACACACATATATGGATGTGGGTGCTCCAGAGCTGTGGGGGGCAGGCCTTCCTTCCACAACTGCAGCTCTGCATGGCTAGTCTGCATCCAGGTAAGTTTGCACAGGGGAGCTTAGTTTTTAACCATAGGCGGAGTATGGAAAGACTGAAGAAAAATGGGGTGCGAGTTTGCAATTATCCATCTAGCTGGACTTTTTTTCCCCCGATAATCTAAATAGACTTGATTTCTCAGCTTTGGTAAAAGAAAAAATCTACAAAAGGAGATTTTACCTATATCTTCCAGAAATATTTAGAAGATGTGAAAACGTATTTTGGTGCAGAGCCAAAGTCTGTGAACTTTACGGGAGCTTCTGACCAAACCAGAAAGGAGATCAACTCTTGGGTTGAAAAACAGACTGAGGGTAAGCTCTCTCCAAGGTGATCACCAGTGTATTTTTGAAAAGTATCACGTTATCATTTTGAATTGTGTTATGTGTTAAGTATTTGCATTTCTTAAATAGAACTGTGGGCATATTCTAATTATTCAGAACATTTGTTTTTATTCTAAGTCTTATCTAAAGCAGACAAGACAACCATTTTATTAACACCAAGTAAACAAGAGAATGATCAGACTCTAGTGGTTTCAAAGAGGGCTCTAGAGAAATGCAAAAGGTTTTGGAATACTGATGCACATGCGGTTTCTAAAGAAAAGTGGCTGCTAATGAATAATTAAAGTGTGGCATTAAATATACTGTATAACCCTAAGTAAGTTTCAGAGTAAGGTCATAGATTAGAACAGATTTGAAATGCAGTAACTATCCTAGGATAGATATAGCTATCCTGTAGGGTAGAGGCTTGTTGTTGCTATTGTTGTTCTGCTGATAAGTCGTGCCTGGCTCTTTTTGACCCCGTGGACTACAGCACACCAGCCTTTCCTGTCCTTCACCATCTCCCACAGTTTGCTCAGATTCATATCCAAAAAAGACAGAAGTTTATCTCTGACCTAATTGTCACAGGATAGATAAGCATTTTGTTCCCAGAGGCCTTCCAGAGATACAACATTGCGTGTTAGTGCTGCATCGTCAAGATGTGGCTTTTATATTTGTCTGTGATGATTCTTGGGTTGCCCTGGTGGCTCAGTAGTAAAGAACCCGTGTGCCAATAAAGGAGATTCGGGTTCAGTCCTTGGGTTGGGGAGATCTCCTGGAGAAGGAAATGGCAAAGCACTCCAGCATTCTTGCCTGGAGAATTCCATGGACAGGGGAGCCTGGCAGGCTATAGTCCATGAGGTCGCAGAGTGGCCCATGACTGAGACTGTGCACACAGGAGATGACTCTTAACATTTGTCAGTTTCACAGTCAGCAGGGAATAGGGAAGATAAAGCCTCTCTGCTTTTAAGTGGCTGCCCTGAAACTTTCACACATCAATTCCACTTACATCCCAAACTTGGGAACATGGCATACATTATGCTCTGGCGACCATTTTGTCTTCATTTGCCTGGGAATTTCCTGGCTTTATTTTCTGAAAGTTTCTTAGTCCTGGACAAACTGAGATAGTCAGTTACCTGGACTTGTACTAAAAGCTGAATCCTAACTCCCTAAACTGATATAGAAGCTCAGTGTGACCACGGGGTCTTGCCTGTCTTTCCACTCCAACTCTAATCATTCTCTAACTCAAAATTAATGCTCAGGAATTTCAAGTGGCACAGATCCCAGATTGTGCCACCTCACAACCCCGCACATTTACTCCTGTGTCCCCTCAATCAGAAAATGCCCCTCTCCTGCCACTCCCAGCCCCTTCACAGCCACCGGATAACAACTCAGGGCCTCCCTCAGACAAAGAGCTTTCCTCCTTGCTCTCAAAGCCTCTTTGGGAACATTTATCTTGACATTCACAACATTGTTCCTAAAACTAACAATTGTTCAGTTGTTCATTGAAGTCCCTGCCTCTCCCACTAGATTCAAAGACCTAAGTGCAATCAGTTCAGTTCAGTTCAGTCTCTCAGTCGTGTCCGACTCTTTGAGACCCCATAAATCGCAGCTCGCCAGGCCTCCCTGTCCATCACCAACTCCCGGACTTCACCCAAACTCACGTCCATCGAGTCGGTGATGCCATCCAGCCATCTCATCCTCTGTCATCCCCTTCTCCTCCTGCCCCCAATCCCTCCCAGCATCAGACTCTTTTCCAATGAGCCAACTTTGTTGGCAAAGCAATGTCTCTGCTTTTTAAGATGCCATCTAAGTTGGTCATAACTTTCCTTCCAAGGAATAAGCCTCTTTTAATTTCATGGCTGCAGTCGCCATCTGCAGTGATTTTGGAGCCCCCCAAAATAAGGTCAGCCACTGTTTTCACTGTTTTCCTAAGTATTTGCCATGAAGTGATGGGACCGGATGCCATGATCTTCGTTTTCTGAATGTTGAGCTTTAAGCCAACTTTTTCACTCTCCTCTTTCACTTTCATCAAGACACCCTTTAGTTCTTCACTTTCTGCCATAAGGGTGGTGTCATCTGCATATCTGAGGTTATTGATGTTTCTCCCGGCAATCTTGATTCCAGCTTGTGTTTCTTCCAGTCCAGCGTTTCTCATGATGTACTCTGCATAGAAGTTAAATAAGCAGGGTGACAATAGACAGCCTTGACGTACCCCCTTTCCTATTTGGAACCAGTTTGTTGTTCCATGTCTAGTTCTGATTGTTGCTTCCTGACCTGCATACAGGTTTCTCAAGAGGCAGGTCAGGTGGTCTGGTATTCCCATCTCTCTCAGAATTTTCCACAGTTGATTGTGATCCACACAGTCAAAGGCTTTGGCACAGTCAATAAAGCAGAAATAGATGTTTTTCTGGAACTCTCTTGCTTTTTTGATGATCCAGCGGATGTTGGCAATTTGATCTCTGGTTCCTCTGCCTTTTCTAAAACCAGCTTGAACATCAGGAAGTTCACAGTTCACTGATTGCTGAAGCCTGGCTTGGAGAATTTTGAGCATTACTTTACTAGCATGTGAGATGAGTGCAATTGTGCGGTATTTTGAGCATTCTTTGGCATTGCCTTTCTTTGGGATTGGAATGAAAACTGACCTTTTCCAGTCCTGTGGCCACTGCTGAGTTTTTCAAATTTGCTGACATAGTGGGTGCAGCATTTTCACAGCATCATCTTTCAGGATCTGAAACAGCTCTACTGAAATTCCATCACCTCCCCTAGCTTCGTTTGTAGTGATGCTTCCTAAGGCCCACTTGACTTCACATTCCAGAATGTCTGGCTCTAGGTGAATGATCACACCATCATGATTATCTGGGTTGTGAAGATCTTTTTTGCTCAGTTCTTCTGTGTATTCTTGCCACCTCTTCCTAATATCTTTTACTTCTGTTAGGTCCAGACCATTTCTGTCCTTTATTGAGCCCATCTTTGCATGAAATATTCCCTTGGTATCTCTCATTTTCTTGAAGAGATCTCTATTCTTTCCCATTCTATTGTTTCCCTCTATTTCTTTGCACTGAACACTGAGGAAGGGTTTCTTACCTCTCCTTGCTATACTTTGGACATCTGCATTCCAATAAGTATATTTTTCCTTTTCTCCTTTGCTTTTCATGTCTCTTCTTTTCTCAGTTATTTGTAAGGCCTCCTCAGACAGCCATTTTGCATTTCTTTTTCTTGGGGATGGTCTTGATCCTCGTCTCCTGTACCATGTCACGTATGTCCGTCCAGAGTTCATCAGGCACTCATCTATCAGATCTAGGCCCTTAAATCTATTTCTCACTTCCACTGTATAATCATAAGGGATTTGATTTAGGTCATACCTGAATGGTCTAGTGGATTTCCCCACTTTCTTCAATATTCTCCCTCAAAAATAGCTTAAATATTATCTTGAGGAAGCATCAGAAACATCTGAGCTGAGAGCCAAGCATTCTAAAAAATTTTTTTTCAGAAGTATCAGGTCATGAAAGACAAAGAATGAATGTGACACTGCCTCGGCTTAAAGAGGAAATGGCGGCTAAATGCAACTTGAGCCCTTGGGTCGATTTCTAATCTAGAAGAAAAGGACACTATCGGAACAGCAGATGAAATAATTTAAACAGGGGACACCTCTTGTGGTCCAGCGGGGTTGGGACTTTGCCTTCCTAAACATGGGGTACGGGTTTGATCCCTGGTTGGGGAGCTAAGATATCACATGACTTGTGGCCCAAAAACAGAAACATAAAACAGAAACAGTATTGTAACAAGTTCAGTAAGGACTTTAAAAATGGCCTACATAAAAATTATTCTTTAGGAAAAGAAGTCTAAAGAGACCTGTTAATATTAATAGTGTTCTATCAGTACTGACTTCCTGGTTTGAATTTTTATGGGTATAAGATGTTACCATTTGACAGTATTTCATAATCATCAGTTTTATAAGCATGGCATTTCACCAGGACATAACTATATCATTTGGAATCTGTCCCTTTGCTTTTGTAGGAAAAATCCTGAATCTCCTACCTGATGATGCTGTGCGCCCTACAACCAAAATGGTTCTGGTGAATGCCCTTTACTTTAAAGGAGTCTGGGAACATCAATTCTTAGTCCAAAATACCACAGAAAAGTCATTCAAAATAAACAAGGTAGGAGCCTGTTAATAACCAGCATGTATTTTATAAGACATTGCAAATGAAATTCTATTTTAAATTCATTCTATCTGAATATATGTTCCTGTAAACTGTGGCTCTTTACTTAGGCAGGGATGACTGACCTAAAAGCCTCAGTTTCATCCCACCTGGACATTACCCTTTCATTATTTCAACCTCTGTAAACAGACCATGCACATATTTTATCACTCACCCCTTGCTGCGACTATGGTAGAGTAGGTAAGGTAGTTACTGCATTTGTTTTCCAAGTTAGAAATGCAGTGGGGCTAAGTGACTAGATTCATTCCAAGTTTATTTGCTTTGGTTGCATTACAGTTTCTCTGGTCAATAGAGGAACCAACCATTAAATGTCCGGTGTTGGGGGGGTGTGTCACTTGCTCTCTGTGACCCCACAGACTGTAGCCCGCCAGGCTCCCCTTTCTGTGGGAGTGTCCTGGCAAGAATGCTGCAGTGGGTTGCCATTTCCTCCTCCAGGGGATCTTCCCGACCCAGGGACTGAACCTGGGCCCCCTGTGTCTCCTGCAGTAGCAGGCGGATGCTCTGCCACGGAGCCGCTGGGGAAGCCCCAGGTGCCTCGAGCTGAGCCTCGGTTAGAAGGCTGCCAGAACCATGATTCCCCGCTCTTCACTTACGAGTCTGTTCTTGTTCTAGGAAACCAGCACTGTCTTACACCAAACTCACTTTGCCAGAAGAAAAAGAAATAAAAAACATTTTAAAATCTCATCTCTTTCTTTAAGTTTTCCATCTGGGCTGGCACACAGAACATTTGTTTTTGTAGTAGGAACTTACTTCAGCAACAAGGGAGATGAACGGAAGGTCACAGATACACCCAAGGGCTGGAATGTGGCTGGGTCTTGAGACTTGGATGGAAACAAGGATTCAAATATTGTCAGGATTCATTCTCTATCTTCTCAACTCTGTTTCTCCCATCCTTCTTCTCTCAATCTGAAGTCTGATCTCCATTCTAGAGTTTGATAGGTCACATTCCAAATTCTTAGGTAAAGAACTGACTGGCCAAAGTTTGTGAAAATGTTTTAGTCCTGAGTGGATTATCTCACTTAGACACTGCTGCTGATGACATATTGCTGTGACAATATGTTGTGTGCAATAGGCAGTTTTCAGATAATCAGTGGGGAAAAGATGTAGAAAGGGCTGAATTTATAATCCAACAGGCTAACTGGAAATAAGCTGGATAGTTACTTGGCTTAAGAAAACCACTAAAAATTTTCAGCTGCAAGTGATAGAAAAGCATCCAAACTGGCTCCAGTGACATGAGAATTATATTAGTGTTAGCTCAAGGGCTTCCCTGATGGCTCAGGAGTAAAGAATCCACCTGACAGTGTGGGAGATGTGGGTTTGATCCCTCAGTCAGTAAGATCCTCTGGAGAAGTAAATACCTCCAGTATTCTTGCCTGGGAAATCCCATGGACAGAAGACAATGGTGGGCTACAGTTCATGGTGTCACAAAAGAGTCAGACACAAATAAGAGACTAAACAACATCAAAGAAACTAAGAGGAACCAGGAGCAGGGCCTCTAGAGTCTCAAACAATCTGTCCTCTCTGCCTCTACCCTTGAGCTATCATCTTGCTCTCATTCTCTCATATTAACTGACCAGGGAATAGGACTGCCCTTTTTTCTAGCTTCACAACTCTACTGTTGCTACAGAGAGACTCTTGGTGCCTAGCTCTAACAGAATGCTCCCAAAGAACACTCTGTTGGTCCCACCCGTATGCTTATCTTTGAGACAATCATTTCAACACGGAGCATCCTGAGTGAACAGCCATGGTCTTAGCAGAAAGGTAGGGCTTTGTGATCGACATTTAGCACCACATAGAGTGGATAAATAAAAAGTATAAAATGTCTGAATTGCAGGGTTTTGCTTTTGTTTACCATTGGCTTTACTAACATTTCATAATGTCATGTATCTACCATTACAGTATCATACAGAATAATTTCATTGTCCTAAAAATGCCCTGTACTCAACACATTCACCCCTCCCTCTAAGTCTTTGGCAACTGATGACCTTTTTACTGTCTGTATAATTTTGCCCTTTCCAGAATGCCATAAAATTGGAATTTTAGAAGAAGGTGCAACCACCTTCTTCTACTTAGCAATATGTATTTAAAGTTCCTGCAGTATGTATTTAAAGCCAGTTTTTGTGGCTTGACAAGTCATTCCACTTTATTGCTGAATAATCCCCCATTGTGTGGATTTAAGATTTTGTTGATCCATTTGCCTTTCTGAAGGGCGTTTTGGTTCTTTATGACCCAACTGCTATAAGCATTTATGTGCCAGGTTTTCTGTGAACATGTTTCTAACTCGTTCTGGTGACTGCCCGGGAGCACAGTTGCTGGGTCACTTGTAAGGCTGTGTTTAGCTTTGTAAGAAACCACTGCACTGCCGTCTGACGTGGCTTCCACTTTGCATTCCCACTGGCAGAGAATGTCAGTTCCATCTTAGCTAGAAGTTTGTGTCATCAGGGTTTTGAACTTTTGGCCATTCTATTAGCTGTGACACTCCACAGCTAAGCTCCACTGTTTTAATTTGCAATTGCCTAAGCGCATAGGATTGAACATCTTTTCACATGCTATAGGTCTTCCTTTGGTGAGGTATCAGTTCAGATCTTTTGCCTGTTTTTAAAGTAGGATTCGTTGCTTTATCATTGTTGAGTTTTAAGAGTTCTTCACTAATTTCAGATGCTGGTGTTTTATCAAACATATTTTGCAATTCTTAGCTCCTAGGTTATTGCTTCTGTTTTCCTTCTCTCAGTGGATTTCAGTTTTATGATATTAAAAGGCTGTCTCAAATGTTTTCATCTGAAATGCAACTTTGTTTCCAAATCGTTGGTACTTTCATAGTTTGCATAAGATTATATATTCTTTTAAGTGTCTGGTAGAATCCAGCTTGCCATGATTCATAAAGGATGCCATAATACTGTCAGAGAAAGAAACTCTCACATCATTTATTGATGATGTTATCCAGTAGAACACATATTTCCAGAAAGCAAGGTCTGAATAATTTTATTCAGCATTTAGCAGAGGATCATCATTTTGTCAGTGTCCCAGATGGCTGGGAACCAATGTTGCTTAGGAATTAAGAATTTGGTGAGATGCCTCCCCAGTGATTTTGCTGCATGTATTCTACAGACTACAAGCAAACCCGTGCAAATGATGTCCATGAAAGAAAAGCTTCAAGTATTTTACATAGAAAGTCCACAAGCCATAGGCCTCCAACTCTACTACGAGGGCCGTGACCTCAGTCTGCTCATACTACTGCCAGAAGACACTGATGGGCTGGATCAGGTAAAGGGGTCCGTCCGTTCACACCTCTCTCCTTTCCTCTCCCCTTTGGTAACATCTCTTTTCTCTCTGTGAGTCTATGTCTATTTTGCAAACGCATGCAAAATCACTTTAGTGATGTTAGACTCTGTGAAACCCCATGGACCCACCAGGTTTCTCTGTCCATGGGACTCTATAGACAAGAATACTGGAGTGGGTAGCCATTTTCTCCTCCAGGGGAACTTCCCGACCCAGGGATTGAACCTGTGTCTCTTATGTCTCCTGCATTGGCAGGCAGGCTCTTTACCACTAGCACCACCTGGGAACATTTACTTGCATGGAAAAATAACTTAAAAAAAAAAGACATCAGTCTGACATGAAGATGGCTCTAGTGTTTATCCCTCCCAGGAAGAAAGACATGATCTTATAAAGATATGATCTCCCAGTTCTTGAATTTCTGCACAGGAGGGCAACCAGCACACCTTCAGCCCTAGGTACTGTATTTTCACGTATCACTTAAGCTTTACAAAACTTTGTAAGGTTGATGTTACTACTTCTCAGGAAGGATAAGTAGTCTACAGAGACCTTTAGCATTGAGTAGCCACACAAACAACAGCTGGAAACGTTTATTGTGAGTAACAAAGCCGCGTAGCTTGGTCATAACAATCTTTCAGGTAGTATAGGTCTTTTTCCTCCTTCTGGTAGAACCTACCTAATTAATTTTTAAATCAGATGCATTAAGCTAGCCTTAGACATACATTTAAAAACATAAAACAGAGTCGAAAACATTTTTTAAAGAATGCTTTTTATCAAGTAAACACTCTTCAGAAGATATAGTCTGTATCAATGCATCTTCAGGTTATTATTTAAGTTGTTCACCAGTTAAACATCTCTTAAGCCTGATTTTGGCCAGACCACATTTCTGAGCAATTCATGTGCAATATCTCTGCACTGTGAGTAATTTTTCATGTGTGCCAGATTGTTTATATTTCTGCTTCCACTGCCCTACTGGTGTTTAGAAAGATTTCTAGATACTGTCTTAAAATTTGTGAAACTGGAGAGGATGGTAAGACCAAGTGTGAACACTAAACCAACTAAAGCATTAGAGTTACATCATTATATGCCTTTTTTTTTTTTTAGAAAGTGCAAGTTCCTGACCTGCAAACATTGTCATTTAATGCACATCATTTACGTATGTGTCACTGATAGCAATACTTGGATCTAGAAAACTCCAAAGTAGCAAAACCGTGTGCTTTAAACAAACATGTTTTTTAAAAAATCAAACATTGCTTTTTATCCTATATATGTAATGCATATGTGTATATACATATATATTTATTGTTTTAAAATGTTAAATATCAAGAGAAAAGGCAGCTTCAAAATCACTATTTAAAAAGTTATTACTCTTAAGATAGAATGATTTTCCTTTCTTTACTATTCTTTTT
>SJYQ01012695.1:0-13686 GCA_006410935.1 Redunca redunca | reverse complement strand
GGGGCGGCGGGAGGCCGGGGCAGCCGCGGTCAGGGAAGCCAGGGGACCGGAAGGGCCGCCGGAGGCGTCCGGGCGGGAGGGCCGCGGGGCTGGGGTCGCCCCGGCCCCCGCCGCACCCTGGGGGCCCCGGCCCGCTTGGTTTGGGCCTCAAGGGTGAGTCTCCAAGGCTGGGGCTGGGAGACCCGCGGTCGGGAGCGCGGGCCCGCCCTGGTCACCGGGCGGTCCCTCCACTGCGCCGCGGCCTCGCGGTCAGGGAGGGCGCGGCCGGAGCCCCGCCTGGGCGGTGGTTCCTGGAGAAGGACGGGGGCGCCCTGGCCGCGGTGAGGGTCTGTGGGCGTCTGTGGCCCCCGCTGCCGGCGGGAGTGGAGCGTCGGGCGAGTTCCGGGCGGCGCTGGGTGCCGGCCACCTCCAGACCAGCGCCGCCCCGCTGCGGTCCAGCTCATCGGGTGTGACCAGCCACCTCCCCTCCTCTCCTGTTCCTCCACATTCTTCTCTCTGTTCCTCCTTCCCTCTGTCCCTCCCTTCTTTCTTTCTGCGTTTCTTCCATTCTTTTTCTTTAGCATCTTTCATCTCTTCTTACTCATGGACTCCTCTCTGCGTTCCGCTGTCTTAGCCGCTCAGTCGTGCCTGACTCCTGAGACCCCATCGGCTGTGTGTAGCCGCCAGGCTCCCTCGTCCATTAGATCCGGGTGAAATCCAGGCAGGAATACTGGAGTGGGGTGCCGCGCCCTCCTCCAGGGATCTTGGGGGATCTTCTCAACCCAGGCCTCCCGTGTTGCAGGCGGATTCTTTACCAGCTGAGCTACCAGCGAGGCCCTCTCGCTCGCGTGAAAGAGAGTTTCCTCCTCGTTTGGGCTCCGCAGCAGCCACAGAATGGATCCCACAGTCCCCCAACAGCCAGCCCCCTGGTTCCTGCTCCCACTAACTCTGCTGAGGGACTTGAGTCCGAACTGCTCTCTGCTGCTCGCCCCCCAGGGCGGCCCGGGGCTGCCTCCTGTCCTCCATCCTCCCCCGGGCCTGGTCCTCTCTCAGGGCCGGTTCTCCCAGGACATCCAGATTGTCGGGTCCCAGTCTCTTGGCTTTTCCTCTCACTACCTGCACACATTGGAGATTCTCAGAACGAGGTGGATTTTTCTTTTTTCTCGTCTTAGGCCTCCACGTGTTCGTTCTAATTTCACCCATTTACCTGGAGGTTTCTGGAAGGAGGTGCAGACTAAGGGCTGTCCGTCTTTTGCTCTGGAGCTTCTACTCGTTGCAAGACCCCTCCCTATGTTGGGAAATACTCCTGGGCTGTCTTTGTCATAGGATCCCTTGAAATGGTATGTTCCACTCATCTCAAATAGGATGTAGCGCCTTCCCCATTCCAAGCTGACTCATACACCTTCCTGTGGTTGGTGTCCCACCCTTCGGGTGGATTAGCTAAGAGCCTCAGCATGGGACTCGGTCCTCCTTGTCCTCGGGTGACCAGCCCCCCAGCCTGGCAGTTCCATCTTCCACTCTCTAGTGCAGACCTTTCCACTGAGTTGGGGAGGTGCTGGTCAGTAGCAGGGGTCCCCAGTTTTTTTCTACACCAAACCATGAGCCACAATATTTTTCTGAAATTCATATAAGGCATTTGTTTGAAAACAGTGCCTGGCTTCCTAGATCATAGCTCATGTTCCAAACTCTCAACCTGGTGTGTGGGGCGCCTCCTTCTGGTCTCATGTGCCTTGTCTCTCTTAAGAAACTGACCTCGAGAGCTTCCCGGGCCCCACGTGGAGCCGGCCCTTTCTCTCCATCCTGTGCACCTGCTGGCCCTGCTTTCCAGAGCTCCTGCCCAGTCTTGGAGAACCAGCCTACTGCTCCCCTTCTCCGGGGCTTCTGCAGAGGATTCTTTCTGCTTCACTGTTGGCTTCCTTGGTCCTCTGTTGTTTATCCTGGTATGGAGCACAAAGCTGGCTTAAACTGAACATTTATGCCTGCGTATCTCCCCAAGGGTGGGAGCTCCCAGTCAGGAATTATGGCCTTGTTTTTTACCTTGCTTTTTTTCCTCCAGAATCTTACAAGGAAAGTTTAACATAACTGATCTTTGAACAAGTTCCCTTTTGGATGTATGTATGTGTTAGAGGTAGAGGGTGGAGCAGGGAGGTGGCAGGCATTCAGGGCCCCCAGGAGAAAATGATGCTGAATACAGTCTGTCCTCCATTTTATCAGAGGTTCCACTTCTGCAGAACCCACAAGAGACTGCAAAGAAAAATCTTAAGATGACCAGTTGCCTAAATAAGTTCTTTAAGGAAAGGGAGGTCAGGGATTAGAGGTGGGAAGAATCTTGTCTGTAGTTTAGCTAAGCTGGGGAAAGGTCAAGGCTGGACCTGTAATGAATGCCTGATTCAAAGTGTTCACCTGATGCCTTAGACCTGAGCTTCATATCCCATCTGTGTTCCCAGGGGGGAACGTTGCTTCAAGATTATGCCAGAGATGCCAAACTGAGGGAGAACGATCAGTAATAGGGGATTTATCTCTTACTTCCGGAGGTCAGAGATCTGTAAGAAGTTGGCAGAGCTACTCCCCGCCCCCACCCCGGAGGCTTTAGGGCAGAGTCCAGTTCCTTGCGTTTTGCAGCTCTGAAAGGCTGTTCTTTGATACGTGACCCCCACATCATCCTCATCTTTACTTCCATCTTCATATTTCCTTCTCTGCCTCTGACCCTCTTGCCTTGATTTTTTTAAAATAGTGATTTATTTGGCTGTGCCAAGTCTTAGTTTTGGCACTCAGGATCTAGTTCTCTGACCCGGGATCGAACCGGGACCCCCTGCATTGGGAGCGCAGAGCTTAACTACTGGACCACCAGGGAAGTCCCTTGTGGTCCTTACAAGAAGCCTGTGATTACACTGGGCTCACCCGGTGATCCAGGTGACTGTCTCCATCGCACGATCCTTAATTCAGTCTCACCCACAGGTTTCCGGGATTCGATGCGGGTGTTTGAGAGTGCAGCTTCTCTGCTGACCACACCCAGGGTCCACAGGTGGGGCACGAATGATCAGGTGACTAGTGGAGGGCATGGTTGATGTGCTTCTGTTTGGCTTTTGATACAGACCTCCACCAATGAATGCTCTCTGTGAAGCGAACGGCAATTTTGCCATCAGCTTATTAAAAATGTTGGGTGAAGAGGACCACTCGCCGCACGTGTTCTTCTCTCCACTGAGCCTCTCCTTTGTCCTGACCATGGTCTTAATGGGGGCCGAGGGGAGCACGGTGGCCCAGATGTCCCAGGTATGTGGGGTTCCGCTGTGTTCTCACAGGCCGGGAGGTGGGAGGGGCCCCGCAGTGATGGGGAGACTGCAGACCTGGAAGCGGCAAGGAGGGCTGCGTGAGACGAGACCTCCTGCCAGTGTTCACGGGCTGCGCAGGGTGTTACTCGCTGCATCTTTGATAAGCAAGGGAAATTACAACTCTATTCCACAAGAAAGCCAAGAGTTTCACTTTGTTCAGTTTTAAACTTTTACCGATGTTATATTTCTAATGGAGATGCGATCTTGTAAATGAACTTTTTGTTTAATGCATTGTCTCTAGTATAAGGTAATGCATAAGTGGAAAACGTGCAACACAAATTGGGGACTTATATCTTCTGGAATTTTTTATATATAATCTTATCTATCTATCTATAGATCAGCCTTATATATCAGTTCAGTCGCTCAGTCATGTCCAACTCCTTGCGATCCCATGGACTACAGCACACCAGGCTTCCCTGTCCATCACTAACTCCCGGAGTCTACCCAAATCCACTTGCATCCAGTCGATGATGTCATCCAACCATCTCATCCTCTGTCGTCCCCTTCTCCTCCGCCTTCAATCTTTCCCAGCATCAGAGTCTTTTCCAATGAGTCAGTTCTTCACATCAGGTGGCCAACGTATTGTAGTTTCAACTTCAGCATCAGTCCTTCCAATGAATATTCAGGACTGATTTCCTTTAGGATTGACTGGTTTGATCTCCTTGCTGTCCAAGGGACTCTCAAGAGTCTTCTCCAACACCACAGTTCAAAACCATCAATATATGTGTGTGTGTGTGTGTGTATGTATCTATAAAATCAATCTGACATGGTTTATATATAACTTTAGATACAAATGAAGTGGGCTTTCCAGGTAGCTCAGAGCATAAAGAATTCGGCTGCCAATTCAGGAGATGCAGGAGACTGGTTTGCTCCCTGGGTTGGGGAGATCCCCTGGAGAAGGAAATGGCAATCCACTCCTGTATTCTTGCCTGGAAAATCCCATGGACAAAGGAGCCTGGTGGGCTACAGTCCATGGGGTCACGAAGAGTGAGATATGACTTGAGTGGCTGAGCACACACAGGCGCCAGTGAGACAGTGGCTGCTGCTTTAGGGAAGCAGGCTCCCTGGTGACAGTGTCTCAGGAAACTCTCATGCACATCACATTCTCATGAATACCAGGGTGCCCGGGCCCTCCTCAGAATCTGTGCCCAGCCCCAGTTGAATCCCTGGTGGGTGTTTCTTTCAGCTCCCTGGAGGAGGGAGGCTTTGGACTGGGATCACTGGGAGGAACAACCTTAATTCTGATTTGACATTTAAATACAGTCTAGACTGGAGGACTTCTGTGGGATTCCTAGCGAAACACTTCCATGTCTATTTCTGCTCATTCCTGTATTGTAGAGGTTATTCCTTACACCTGTTTGTTCTGTTCAGTCTCCCTCCTGAGTGATTGCGTGCTGCCTTCCTGGAGTAGACACACCTGCTGAAGCAGGGCTGTCGGTCCACCTGGGGGCGATTTCGCACCCACTTGGCCACAAGGTCCCGTACAGTTGGTTGTCATACCCGCGAGGTGCTGCTGACATCTAGTGGACAGAATCCAGAAATGCAGCTAAACACTCTATCGCGTGCAGGACCGCCTCCCAGCAAAGTCGTGGTGGTGGTGTAGTCCCTGAGTCGTGTCCAACTCTTGAGGCCCCATGGACTGTACCCCACCTTGGGATTTCTGTCCATGGGATTTCCCAGGCAAGAATCAAACCCGCCTCTCTTATGTCTCTTGCATTGGCAGGCGGATTCGTTACCGCTGAAACACCAGCTTTGTGGCTCCAAATGTCTGTATTTCCAGGTTGAGTAACTCTGTGCTAGATGGTCTAACCAAACTTCTTTTAAAATAGGATCCTTTGTGATTTTCAGCGCAGACATTTGTTTGGGAAGAGCTCTTTGAGGGAGAAGATGGCATGTTATAAGCCGGTGTTCTTGTCTTCTGTCACCAGGCACTTTGTCTGAATGAAGGTGGAGATGTCCACCGAGGTTTGCAGTCACTCCTCAGGGAAGTGAGCACACCCGGCCTACAGAGCCTGCTCACAGCTGCCAACAGACTCTTTGGGGAAACAACAAGTGATTTCCTGCCAGTAGTTCTTCCACATTGATGAAAAAGAAACTGAAAATAAAACAGAAATTACAGAATAGCAGAATTAAAGAAGAGCTGTACTGCCTTAAAAATGTGCTTAGAATTATACTTCTGTGAAGTGAGGATTTTGTGGTTGCCTCTGAATTGTGTCCTTTAAAAATGATTGTTTCTGATATCTCATGCTCCCAGATGTCAGTTTCAACTTGTCCACCCCCCTGCACCCACATCTGCCTTCCCCCATCCCCATCTCAGTGACCACAACCCCTAACCCCTGTCTCATCTCTGCCAGGCACTTTCTGTGGAGCTGACCTCATGAGGTCTCTTAAATTTGTCCCCTCTTCTGAATCACCATTGCCATTGCCCGTGTCCAGGTTCTCACACCTTCTACACTGTTATTTTAATTGTTTTCTAACTGATCTCTCCAAGTCCAACCTGGTCCTTCTATACTACTAATAGAATAGTCTTTCTAAAATTAAAATCTGTCCCTAAAAAATAATATTTTGTATCTGAGTATTTCCTATTTACTGCAGCGTGTAATTCCAAAGTTCCCTAGTCCAGTAAAAGCCTGTCATTATTCAATAAATGAGAATCAAACAACTGTGCTAAACCATAAGCAGTGGAATGCTGTTTTAAGATTAATGAAATGATCAGGGTAAGTCTGGCCATCTTACCAATTGGCAGCTCCAAGGCTTATTCTGTAAGATGCAACTATAACCTTGTCCTGGATGCTATTGGGTGCTACCCAGTGCAGATTGCCTGCTCTGGGCTTCAGTGTTCTTAGAGATGATTCTGAGTGCTTCAGCTAGTTAGGTTTTCTAGGATAAGTACTTGTGATTCCAGAAATCTTCTAGTTAATGGATGCTCATTTTTGAATATGAGCCAGATCTTTGAATATTGTATTTGGGGAATATTGAAGACACAGGGGATCATTCTCCACTTTTCACGGTTGCTTGGGTTCTTCTCTCTACATCTTCTTTCCTCTGTAGAAGCTAAAATGTTTGAGGACAGGAGATGGGCAAAGGATGGGAACCAATTGCCAGGCACATGATATCAGAAAACAAGTTTTCATGAGGTGAGTTATCTGTGAATTTTAATGTGTTACATATAATGCCCCTCCTGATTTGACTCCAGCTTACATTTCATGGCTCATCCCTTGTTACTTTTCCCTCTAATTCCCGACACACAGACACACGTGCACACAGACACAGACACACACACACACACACGCACGCACACCTTCCCCACCACACACGCGCACGCACACACATGCACACGCATGCGCACACGCACACACACATGCACACACATACGCACACACACACAGATTCTACTCCTGGAAGAACTACAAGACTTTTTGATAACCTAGTTCAAGCCTCCCAATCATTCCATGAGGATGTTTCAGACCCTCTGGTTGGTGTTGGTGGTACAGAAATGAGTAAAACATGATTAGGCCGCCTAGTGGAGGAGGTGAAATCAAACAGGAGGTCAACATGGAGTTACATGTTTAACAGGAAGGGTTATGGGCTGTTTTATGCATAACTGCTGCTTCCCATGTTCTCAGAACAGCCTGCAGCTTCTCTGTGTGTGTTTCTCAGCAGACTGTGAGCCTCCAGCTTCTCTGTGTGTGTTTCTCAGCAGACTGTGAGCCTGCAGCTTCTCTGTGTGTGTTTCTCAGCAGACTGTGAGCCTGCAGCTTCTCTGTGTGTGTTTCTCAGCAGACTGTGAGCCTGCAGCTTCTCAGTGTGTGTGTGTTTCTCAGCAGATTGTGAGCCTCCAGCTCCTCTCTGTGTGTTTCTCAGCAGATTGTGAGCCTCCAGTTCCTCTCTGTGTGTTTCTCAGCAGACTGTGAGCCTCCAGCTTCTGTGTGTGTGTTTCTCAGCAGACTGTGAGCCTCCAGCTTCTGTGTGTGTGTTTATCAGCAGACTGTGAGCCTTCAGTCTTCAGGTGGCCAGAAAGGCAGGATTCCAGCCTTTTCTTGATATTGAGAGAACTTTTGTAAAGGAAAAGTTGATTCTCCCCCAATAGCAGTAACTTTCTCTCATACTCTTTACAGGTAAGATATCAGAGACACTGGGGGCTGGGACAGTCTGTCCTCTGATTAAGCTCATTCTGGTGAATGCCATCAATTTCAAAGGCAAGTGGAATGAGCAATTTGACAGAAAGCACACAAGGGGAATGCCCTTTAAGACTAACCAGGTAGGAAAACATTTTGCAGACATATTGTTACTTTCTAAAGTAATACTCTGGGAAAGATGCTGGGAAAGATTGTGAAGAATGGAAAAAATAATTTATTTCACATTGTCTTGATTCTTAATTTATTTCTGAATGAATTTCATATCCCCCGTATGTCTCTTATTGGAATGGGAAAGAGAAATACGAAAATAATTGTTATGTTCTGTCTCCAGTCATGTTATTTAGATTGAAAGAAAATTTCTTCTAAGCCTTGGAGCTGTGTTTGTATTATTCTATCACTGACTATATTTAGAGTTGTCCTTGCAATTGTCGATGACAACTGTGACTATTTATTGCTTTAGAATTCATGGCTGTACAATTCGGAATATAAGAAAAAAAAGTGTTAGCAAATGTTCAGGACAGCTTTGTTTTTATTTATTTTTGGATCCTTTTAAAAAAAATAAAAATTGTACATATTTAAGGTGTACAAGATGAGGATTTGAGATATATAGTGAAATGATTACTGCAATGAAGCTAATTAAAATATCTTTCCTTCACATAGTTACCATATATTTCCTTGATGACAGCACCTGAAATCTACCCTGTTAGCAAATGTCCAGCATTCCATATTATTATATTATTAATCCACAGTATTATTAACTATGGTCATCTTTCTGTGTGTTTGATTTTTAGACTTCTGTGCCTAACTCTCCTCCATCCAGCCGCCACGTACCATTGGGCAGAGTTCCCTGTGCTCTACAATAGGCCCTTGCTGGCCATCCGTTTTAAATATAGCAGTGTTGTCTATGTCCATCACAATCTCCATAACTATCCCTTCCCCAGTCCTCCCCCCCTGGCAACCCTAAGTAGCCTGAGCTAATTTTTAAAAGTCCAGCCACTGGATTGCATTTGAGGCATTTCCAATTTAGGGCTGTGCTAAGTGAGTGAGTGAGAGTCGCTCAGTCATGTCCAACTCTTTGTGACCCCAAGGACTGTAGCCTGCCCAGCTGTGGAATTCTGGAGTGGGCTGCCATTTCTTTCTCCAGAGGGTTGTTCTAATGGGTGCTAAATGAACACCAGTGCATGACTTTTGGTGAACATGTGTGTGCTTTTCCACTGAGTGTACATCTAGGAGTAGAATTGCTGGCATAAACAAATTCTGATGAAGCCTGGAAGAGAGCTCCAAAAATAAGAACGTTATTATGTATTATAAAGAGAGAGGCTAGTTGAGAGCCCAGTAATTATTGAACAAAAGAACAGGAGAAAGATAAAGATGGCCCTGAGCAGTATTCCTCAAACATTAATGTGCGCATTAATCTAATGGGACCTTGTTAAAATGCAGCTTCTGATTCAGGGGGATTATGGCCTGAGGTTCTGCATTTCTGACAAGATTCCAGTGGTGCAGATGCTGTTGGCCACAGACCAGTTTTGAGGAGCAAGGGTCTGAAGCACAGGTGGGGACCTTAGGAAAAGGACGTTTTCCCATGACAGGAAAAGAGGGTTCAGGTGGAGGGAAAGTAAGTCTATAGGGTGGGAGGTGCAGGAGCGACAGTGTGCGGGCCCCTGGGGTGTAGGGGAAGCCCTCGTATTAACATTTGCTGGTTCCTGTGGTGCAAGTACCTGCACCGTGGGTGAGTTTAGGCCCCTAGGGGCTTAACGATTGGCTTTTGCAGAAGATACAAGCTAGCCCCAGCACACCCATGCATGCCGGCTCACCTCTGAGGGGAGGGCCTGCCTGATTTCCTTGGCTTCTCTATGGAATCAGGAAGCTCCTGGCATAAGCCAAGGAAGAGATCTGCCATTGCAACTTAGAGAAAATTAAATGCAGACACAGGAACAGACCTTTGGACATGGAGGGGGTGGGAGAGGATGGGATGAGCCGAGAGAGGCTCCCGGAATGAACACAGGTAGAGTAGGCGGCCGCTGGGAACTTGCTCTACACTGCAGGGAGCTCAAACCCTGCTCAAACTCAAACCTACAGGATTGGGACAGGGTGGGAGGCAGGAGGGAGGCTCAGTAGGGAGGGGAGATACACCCCCCCCCACCCACACACCCACCCNGTTTATGAATGGCAGAAGTCAGTACTACATTGTAAGGCAATTATTCTCCATTTAAAAATAAACAAATTAATAAAAAATGAAAGATAGTTATAGAATATAATAGAGGTATTAATTTTGCTATAATGGCAAATATATTTCAATATATACATGTATGAAGCTAAAATGTACATGTCAAATTTACACAATGTTTTATATCACATATATTTTAGTTTTTTTAAAAGCCCCTCACCCACCACCCAAAAAAGAAAATTAGAGTCTAGGAACAGAACTGACAACCAAATGTCTGTCACTCAAGAGGACTTCTCACCTGGACTTCTGCTGGTAGAAGGAAGATTCTCCTCCTATATTTTTTTTCTTGTGGATAAGCAGAATGAAGGCCTGGCCTGGGAGGGTTTGAAGCTCCCCACCAGAACAGGCAGAGGACCAACAAGGATGCCAGGGGCAGCAGTCCTGGGGAATTTCCCATTCCTGCCCTCCCTTCCCCAGAATCCCCGCATTCTCCCTCTTTCATTCAGCAGAGTTCTGAACAATGATTTTCGCTCTTTGGTTGGACAGTTTCTCAAACTCTTGGTACTGGGTATTGCATTTGCTGTTGTTGCTTAGTCTCAAAGTCATGTACGACTCTTGCGACCTCAAGAACTGCAGCATGCTAGGCTTCCCTGTCCTTCACTATCTCCTTGGGATTGCTCAAACTCATGTCCTTTGATGCCATCCAACCATCTTATCCTCTGTCACCCCCTTCTCCTCTTGCCCTCAGTTTTCTCCAGCATCAGGGTCTTTTCCAATGAATCAGTTCTTCTCTTCAGGTGGCCAAAGTATTGGAGTTTCAGCTTCAGCATCAGTCCGTCCAAAGAATATTCAGCAATGATTTCCTTTAGGATTGACTGGTTTGATCTCCTTGCTGTCCAAGGGACTCTCAAGAGTCTTCTCCAGCACCACAACTTGAAAGCATCAATTCTTTGGTGCTCAGCCTGCGTTATGGTGCAAGTCACATCCATACATGACTACTGGAAAAACCATAGCTTTGACTATATGGACCTTTGTCGGCAAAGTGATGTCTGTGTTTTTTAAAACACTGTCTAGGTTTGACATAGCTATTCTTCCAAGTATCAAACTTCTAATTTTGTGATTGCAGTCACTGTCTGCATTGATTTTGGAGCCCAAGAAAATGAAATCTGACACCGTTTCCACATTTTCCCTATCTATTTGCTATGAAGTGATCGGACTGGATACTATGATCTTAGTTTTTTGAATGTTGACTTTTAAGCCAGCTTTTTCACTCTCCTCTTTCACCTTCATCAAGAAGCTCTTTAATTCCTCTTCACTTTCTGCCATTAAAGTGGTATCATCTGCATAAATACAATAAATTGGTTGTGAGAATTTCCTAAACTAAAAAACCAACTTGAGATGAATTTGGTACAGATAGTTAAAAATAAAACCCTACCCTTGTCTCAGGCGTTTCCTAGCTATTGTTCTCTCGAATCCATAAAACAGGGAAAATGTAAGAAATAGAGGGAAAATCTTGGTGTATTTATTAGAGGAAATACCCTGTGGATTATCTTGGAACAGAACTCAGCATCTAGTCACAGGTCATGAGGGGGAGGAGTTAATGAGCCAGTAGGTGGGTGGGACCAGGCTATTGTCATGTAGCTTTTGACTTAACTCATTATTTCAGGTGGAAAAGCACTTACATATGAGAAGTTCAGAGCATGGACAAGTCCAGAAAAGTTGACTGAGGACAAAGTTCAAGTTTTTATTCCCAGATTAAAGCCGGAGTCATTATGACTTGGAGGCTTTTCTTCGAAATTTACGAATGGCTGATGCTATCTAGGAAGCCAAGGCAGACTTTACCGGAATGTCAGCTGAGAAGAACTTGCTGCCCATGTCCAAGGTCGCACACAGGTGCTTCGTAGAGGCCAATGAGGGAAGTGCGGGGCAGCTGGGGCCATGGCCGTGGTCATGAACTCCCGGCGCTGCAGAATGGAGCCAGAATTTTGTGCAGATTGTCCTTTCCTCCTCTTCGTCAGGAACCAGGAAACCAACAGCATTTTGTTCTGCGGCAGGTTCTGTTCTCCATAAGAGGTGCAACCAATCTACTTCTCTCTCCTCACTTACACCCACCCTGGCTTACTCCAAATTCTGGTGGCCAAATGGATCCAGTGGTTTGAATACTGAATAAAGTGTGATTATGGTAACAGGTCTTCCCGTCATCGAGTTGTTAAGAGGATTTAATTGGTTGATAAAAAGCTTGGAGGCTTGCCTGGTGGCTCAGATGGTAAAGAATTTGCCAGAAATGCAGAAGACCTGGGTTCAATCCCTGGGTGGGGAGAATTCCCTGGAGAAGGAAATGGCAACCCATTCCGGTACTGTTGCCTAAGAATTCCGAGGATAGAGGAGCCTGGTGGGCTACAGTCAATGGGATCGCAAAGAATTGGACAAAACTGAGTGATTAGGACTTTCACTGTACTTTAGAACAATATCTGTTATAGTAGACAAGATATCATTATTGGAAAACAGTCAATTGCATTTTTATGCATCTAAAAACAATAGAAAATGTAATTAATTGGTGAGGGATTATGGGTTAGGGATGAGGGGTTAGGGTTGGGGTCAGGGATGAGGGGTTAGGGGTTAGGGATTAGGGGCTAGGGACTGGGGTTAGGGTTGGGGTTAGGGATGAGGAGTTAGGGGTTAGGGTTAGGGGGGTTGTGAGGGTAGAGGAGGGGGTCAGGAGTGTGGAGAAGGGGGCTGGGAGTGTGGAGAAGGTGTTGGAGGGAGGAAGAGCTGCTGTCTGCACGTAAGTCCCCACCCCTGACCATCTTCAGAATTGCTCATTGGTGTAGCAAGCATCCTAATTGGGTTTTCACTTGTGTAACTGGTGGGTTCTTAATGAGCAATGTGAACAGTGACATTAAACGTCCTCAGTCAGGACTAGGTACTTACTATGCCACATACAGGTGTAAGAAGCTGGGGAGGCATGTGCAGCCAGTACCCCTAGGGACAGGGTTCAGACTTGCCCCCTCAACATTTTGGGGTCCAGTCACTGCTTTAGCATTTTGGAGGGCCCAGTTCCGACTCTAAGTGTTCTGTAATCAGCCTTGATCTTCCTTTAGTGAGACCCACACTTCTAGGGTCCTACAGAGCAGGGTCTGTGTGAGTTCTCTGTGGCTTCTCTAACAAATGACCACATGTTGGGTGATTTAAAGCAACAGAAGTTCATCCTCCCCCAGTCCTGGAGACCAGATACCTGAGACCAAGGTGGCGCAGGGCTGAGGTTCCTCCAGAGGCTCCAGGATAGGGTCCTTCCTGCCTTCTCCAGCCTTGGGGTTCCAGGGGTCCCGGGGCTCGGGGCCCCCCCTCCCGCCTCTGCCTCCATCCAGGATAGGGTCCTTCCTGCCTTCTACAGCCTTGGGGCTCCAGGGGTCCCGGGGCTTGGGGCCCCCCCTCCCGCCTCTGCCTCCATCCAGGATAGGGTCCTTCCTGCCTTCTCCAGCCTTGGGGCTCCAGGGGTCCCGGGGCTTGTGGCCCCTCCCTCCCGCCTCTGCCTCCATCTTCACGAGGCTTCTCGTTCGTGTCCTCTTTCATCTCTTATAAGGACTTTGTCAGTTGGATTGAAGGTCACCCTCACCCTAGGTGACCTTACGTGAGATCCTTAACTCCATCTACAAAGACCCTTTTCCCAGATATGGCCCTGTTCCCGTGTTCTGGGGGGACACATCTTTTGGGGCCATCATTCACCCCATTATCTGTATATAAAATATCTTTTATTTTAGGAGATCACCACAGGCCTCTATAGACGGGCACAGAGAGCGGCCACACATGTGGGGTCTGGAGAATGAGGATCCTGGAGTCACCTGGAATGGATCAGGCCTGGCTTCATCAGGTGAGGGGAATCACAGGGAGGAGCGGGGCATGGTGTTCAGGTGTCAAAAAGACCGTGTTGGGTGGGATGTGAGACGCACCGTGAGGGCAGGGAGCTTTGTAGGGCCCGATGGAGGGATTGGGCTTGGGCCACGGCCGTGGGTGTAGAGGGGAGTTAGTGTGGGGTTAGGGGTTAGGGGTTAGGGGTTAGGGGTTAGGG
>SJYQ01012694.1:116099-138914 GCA_006410935.1 Redunca redunca | reverse complement strand
AAGAATTGATGCTTTTGAACTGTGGTGTTGGAGAAGACTCTTGAGAATCCCTTGGAATGCAAGGAGGTCCAACCAGTCCATTCTGAAGGAGATCAACCCTGGGATTTCTTTGGATGGAATGATGCTGAAGCTGAAACTCCAATACTTTGGCCACCTCATGCGAAGAGTTGACTCATTGGAAAAGACTCTGATGCTGGGAGAGATTGGGGGTAGGAGGAGAAGGGAATGACAGAGGATGAGATGGCTGGATGGCATCACTGACTCATGGACGTGAGTCTGAGTGAACTCTGGGTGTTGGTGATGAACAGGGAGGCCTGTCGTGCTGCATTCATGGGGTCGCAAAGAGTTGGACACAACTGAGCAACTGAACTGAACTGAAGACACACTTGTCAAAGGGATCTAGCAATACCCAAATCCTGCCAGCCTTTCTTTCACACCTTGAGGTCCCTCACATGAGCGACGATGACAAATAGGACTTGAAGAACTGTGCCATTTTTTTACCTGAAATTAGGCTCTAAAATCCTATGAAGAGTTGGTGGAAAGCTTGAAGGGTGCCCATGTTCTACCCAAAGGTCAAATGGGCCTTTGCCATCTTCCTAAACCCAAACCCAAATCTTGGGATTGCATGCCCTCTGACTAGAAGAACAGCCTGGGTCACAGAAGATGGGGAAGAAAGAGGGTGGGCCTCTCCAACTGCTGGCTCCGTACCTGAGCCTTTTTAACACAGAGGCACCCTGACCTTGATAAATGTGGCCCTACTGGTGGACAGAAATCTCACCTCTTTGCTAATATCTCTCCCCTATGCTAATATGAAGCAATACATCATAAACTGATAAGAAAATGGTAGACAGAGAACACTATAAAACAAAGAAGAATGAATTCACTTTGCACCAGGATAATAAAAGAGGTAACGAGATGTTATTTAACAGAGTTGCTTTTGCTTTGAACATAAAAATAGTTCCTCCCATCAAGGAAAGCCAGAAATCAACCTGTTCCTCCCCTTCTCCCCCTAAACCCACACATTCTCACAAGGGAGCCGGCTCTGTACTATTTCTCAGCCCATACCATAGCAACAAACATGGGCTCAATGCACAGCCCAGTTCTGCAGTCAATTACCAGCAAGTTCACAAGCTGCTCCCTCTTTGAAACACGCGTGTGAGAGGATAGCTGCTTGGTTGGTTAATGAAATTCTTTTCTCAACTGCTTTCTGAGTATTTTCCGTAATTGAACTGTCGACAGACAAAACAAGGACGGCTGCTCCTAATAGCATGTGGCATTTCGTAGACACCTTTGAATGAACTGTAACAAAGCACGTTAAACAAATGTTTATTAGCTGTGTAGTTCTTTTGGAGGGCAACCTACTACAACTTTCTTAAATGAGAGAATGCCGAAGAAGAACTGAGTAGCTCTTGATTCATGAAATATTATGGAAAATGGCATCTTCTGACAAAAATTTATAAGATGGTATTCTCCTTTTTATTTCATTTAATTAATCCATGCATGTAGAGAAATATTACATTTCACATGAGCTACAGGGAAACACCTTAAATTTATCCGAACTCCCTTGATCTATTCTATTCCATTCTTTTATTTGCACATCTTTCTGTTTCTTGACATGAAGTGAAAGTCGTTCAGTCATGTCTGACTCTTTGTGACCCCATGGACTATCCAGTCCATGGAATTCTCCAGAATACTGGAGTGGGTAGCCTTTCCCTTCTCCAGGGAATCTTCCCAACCCAGGGATCGAACACAGGTCTCTGCATTGCAGGCAGAGTCTTTATCAGCTGAGCCACAAGGGAAGCCCAAGAATACTGGAGTGGGTAGCCTATCCCTTCTCCAGCAGATCTTCCCAACCCAGGAATCAAACTGGGCCCAGTCTCCTGCATTGCAAGAGGATTCTTTACTAACTGAGCTATCAGGGAAGCCCTTCTATTTCTTAGCCCAGATCTACAGCTCAGATATGTTTTGCTCCCTCATCTCTGCCTTCATGGACTTGGAGACACTGATAAATGTAAGGCAGGTTTATAACCTATTCCACAGTTACTCAGCTTCTCTGTCTGGCATATGTTTGTACCTGTCAGGATTTGTGCTAATTATAATGTTGCCTGATTTTGAAAGAAACATAGTGTATAAGAAATGAAGAGAAAGGACCTTGAACCACTGGAAAACTCAGGTGCTTCTATTTCTACCTAAGGAAATTTGGAAAAACACTCAAAGTATATATATACTTGATAAGTTTACAATCAAAGTGACCTTGAATAGTTTTTCTATTTGTATATCTGAAGCATTACATTTTGATGTCCCCCAAAACTGGTAGGCAGGGTATGCAAATTTTTGCTAGGGATATATTGAATAGGATGCTAATCCTAGGTGGCGCTACTGGTAAAGAACTTGCCTCCCAATGCAGGAGATGTAAGAGATGTGGGTTTGATCCCCAGGTCTAGAAGATCCCCTGGAGAAGGGCATAGCAACCCACTCCAGTATTCTTGCCTGGAGAATCCCCATGGACAGAGGAACCCAGTGGGCTACCGTCCATGGGGTCACAAAGAGTCAGACACGACTGAAGCAACTTAGCACACACTAGGAAAGCCAGATAGGCTAGCAGTTGACAAATATGGGAACTGGAGATACCCATATGTTTACCCCAATATTTGACCTGTTGCCTGGTTACAGTAGACACAGAAGTGGGCAGTTTAAGCAGCTGTCACATGATTTTAAAAAATAACACCGCACTATAGATTATAGGGCACAAGAGGTGAGGGGAAGAAGACAAAGTGTTTAACCTGAATAATCCAGACCATCTATAGAGCACAAATGAACTACATAATTACCCAACTGACTAATTTGGTTATTGCTGTGATATGCCAAGCAGATGGACAAAATCAACTGCAGGCATGATGCTAGATTCTAGGATTCGAAAATAAATGAACTATAGCACCTGCTCTTCTCAAAGCCAGAGCCTAATAAGGGACAACCATGGAGGAAGGAAGGGAGGGAGGAAGAAAGGAAGCAGAGGAGGGGAAAGGAGGGGGGAAGGAAGGAAACAGGGATATAGAGAAATAAAAGGGGGGATTGAAACTACCTGGGGGGGGGGCAATAAAGAAAGAGGAGATGATATTCAAACAGGTTCTAGAAAGAAGTGCCAGCATTTACTCAAAAGACAAGGTGATAAAGGTGATCGAGGCCTTTATGTTTGGGCATTTGCATCTTCTGTTTCCTAGAGTTTGCAGTCTGAGTAATGAGAAGAAAGACTTCAAAATCAGTAGAACATTCCTGAAAAACAGAAAATTGCGACCCCATGGACAGTAGCTAGCCAGACTCCCCTGTCCATGGGATTTCCCAGGCAAGAATACTGGACTGGGTTGCCATTTCCTTCTACAAGGGGTCTTTCCAACCCAGGGGCCAAATTCTCATCTCCTGCATTACAGGCTGATTCTTTACCACTGAGCCACCTGGCAAGCCCCCCAAACAGAAAATATGTTTGAACAATTGCCTCTTTTAATGATTTAGATGGAGAAGGAAATGGTAACCCACTCCAGTATTCTTGCCTGGAGAATCTCATGGACAGAGGAGGCTGGTGGGCTACTGTTCATGGGATCAAAGAGAGTCTGACATGACTGAGTGACTAAGCACAATGATCTATAATCACAAGCTGGAATCAAGATTGCCAGGAGAAATATCAATAACCTCAGATATGCAGATGACACCACCCTTATGGCAGAAATCAATGAATTAAAGAGCCTTTTGATGAAAGTGAAAGAGGAGAGTGAAAAACCTGGCTTAAAACTCAACATTCAAAAAATGAAGACCATGGCGTCTGGTCCCGTCACTTCATGGCACATAGATAGAAAAACAATAGAAACAGTGACAGACTTTATTTTCTAGGGCTCCAAAATCACTGCAGATGGTGACTGCAGTCATGAAATTAAAAGGCACTTGCTCCTTAGAAGAAAAGCTACAACCAATCTAAACAGCATATTAAAAAGCAGAGACATTACTTTGCCTACTAAGGTCCAAATAGTTAAAGCTATGGTTTTTCCAGTAGTCATGTACAGATATAAGAGCTGGACAATAAAAAAAAGGCTGAGCACTGAAGAACTGATGCCTTCAAACTGGGGGGGCTGGAGAAGACTCTTGAAAGTCCCTTGGTCTGCAGGGAGATCAAGCCAGCCAATCCTAAAGGAAATCAACCCTGAATTTTCATTGGAAGGTCTGATGTTGAAGCTGAAGCTCCAATACTTTCACCACCTGATGCAAAGAGCCGACTTATTGGAAAAGACCCTGATGCTGGGAAAGACTGAAGGCAGGAGAGGGGGGGCGACAGAGGATGAGATGGTTGAATGGCATCACCAAATCTATGGACATGAGTTTGATCAAGCTCTAGGACGTGGTGAAGGACAGGGAAGCCCGGCGTGCTGCAATCCATGGGCTGCAAAGAGTCAGACATGACTGAGCAACAACAATGACCTAGAACAGTGGTTCTCAAAGTGTGACCTCCAGGCAGGCAGCATGAACATCACCTGAGAACTTGTTAGAAACACAGGTTCTTGCCCTCATCCATTGACTCAGAAACTTCATTGCTGAGGCAGCAGAGTGTTCTAAGGTGCTCTAGGGAGCGCTGTTCCAAAGTTTGAGAACAGCTTCCCCAGAGCAAGTATCAACTTGTAATATGCTTTCTGCATCTTGCCAGTAGAAATAATGAAATCTTTCTTAAATCTAATTCATAGAAATGCATCACATTACTGGTTCCTAAATTTCTGTCCACGTACAAAATCAATGCTCATCTTGATGAAATATTTCACTGATCCCCAATGAAATAAGTGAAAAAAACCAAGAGCTTCTCACAAAGCATATTCTTTTTTTTTGACCAAGGAAATTGGGGCTTCCCCAGTGGACCAACAGTAAAGAATCTGCCTGCAGTGGAGAAGACGTGTGTTCAATCCCTGAGTTGGGAAGATCCCCTGGAGAAGGAAATGGCGACCCAGTCCAGTAGTCTTGCCTGGAGAATCCCATGGACAGAAGAGCCTGCTGGTGGGCTATAGTTTGTAGGGTCACAAAGAGTCAGACACGACTGAAGCAACTTCGTACACACACACCTTTTTCCTGTTAAATTTTCATTCTTTTTATGGAATAACAGTAGTAAAAGAACAATGACTTTTTTCCAAATAAATTTAATTGGCAAAATATATTGTTGCCTATGTTGATCCTCAAAAGGATTTTTTAATGTATTAGTCCAAAAACTTAGACATCTGTGAACCACTGAAATTGATAGGATATGCATAGCTTTGCCAGGGAGAAAAAAAACATACGAATGTATTTTTCTACCTGAGAGTCAATAATGTTTTACTAAGATTTGTGTCTATTTTTATTCCAGAAACATCTAAATTAAGTTTGAGATTCAAAAAAACAAGCTTTAGTAGTATATAAATTTAATAAATATCCATCTCTGACACTTATTCTAGGATGACCATTTTCTTTATGAATTGTCACTTGGAAAGTTTCTTATTAGTGATATAATATTTATATACTATATCACCTATGTGTATGTGTGTGGAGGGATGTATTTATTTACTAGCTTTTTTGAGATCCCCAAGCACCTTGAGGAGAGTAGAAAGGGTAAGTAGAGACAGTATCATAAATAAACAATTGTTATTTATAATGTACATTCTTCATTCTCATGCACTAATGCACAATGTTATTTATTAGTTTAATCACTGTTGTGAGAACTGTTATTATTATTTCATGATGTAAAACTGAAAATGGAAACTGGAAAGGAGGAAAGAAAAAATACATTCTAAACTTCAGGACATGTAAGATTTACTATACCTAACCTGTGCATAGATAAACCGTATTTATTCCTATTACAATCCCTTATTCATCAAGGTATTAAATTGCCTCCTACCCCAGGAGCCACTGGAGCATTCGTGACCCCTGGAACACAAACCTCATCTCCTCTTATCATCTCCACAAACCTCCTTTCTTATAGTTGTGCTATAACATCCTTGTCCCAACATAACCCCTCAAGCCTCAGATTACTGCAGGCCAGAACAGCTACTTCTGTAGATCCAGGGGGTCCAGGGGGCTCAGAGGATTAAAAAATCCTGAGTGAATCAGTTCAGACATCCCCATCCTATGTCTCAGAGTCCTCTCTGCCCCCAGTGAGGGTCATGACCTGATGAGAGGCACCTGCCCAGCTGTGAAATCAACCTTCCTGGAGATCTGCGGTTCTTGTCATTAAATACTGAACCTGCTCTTTAGCTTTTTCTACCCTCTGGATGCAACAGAGAAGAATACAGTAAGTCCTCTACCTATGAAAGAGTTCTGTTCTGAGAGCATCTTCATAAGTCCAGTTTGTTCATAAGTCCAATGAAGTTAGCCTAGGTACCGAGCCTAGGTACCCACACAATCAGCTATATATAGTACTTATACTATAATAGGGGATCCCCAGAAGGCACCAGTGGTAAAGAACCAGCCCACCAATGCAGGAGACATAAGAGACATGGGTTCGATCCCTGGGTCAGGAAGATCCCCTGGAGGAGGGCATGGCAACCCACTCCAGTATTCTTGCCTGGAGAATCCCATGGACAGAGGAGCCTGGCAGGCTACAGTCCATAGGGTTCCAAAGAGTCAGACACTACTGAAGTGACTTAGCACACAGGCATACTATAATAGACTTAATGTACTTTTCACACACAAAAAAATACACAAAAAGCAAATATAAAAAATACAGAAATCATCTACAATCTTACAGTACCTTAAAACATACGGTAATACATTCCTGTATTACTGGGCATGTTGGCATCTTTGAATGTTTGCCATTTGAATTTTCATATATAGGGGACTTACTGTATTTTCATCTATGAAGGAGAAACTCTAGCTTTCACTAGCTGGTGACCTTAAATGTGCTGCTGATCACTCTCAGTTTGTCACCAGTGTGTAGACAGCACCCAGCAAGAGCTATTCAATTGGTAGTTCTTGCAACGACCACTTCCCCCACAGCGCCCCTGTGCCTGAGCTACTGAGCCCACCAGTGTGCCCTCTTGCACTGGAGTCCCATCCCAGTTTACCACTGGTGACAAGTCTAAGGACTGCACCATCATCGCATGCCGAGAGCTAGCATCACTCCACCTGCCACCGGCAAAGGGTGGAAAATGGCCACTGCAAATGTTCACTGCAAACGGCCTTCTTAGAATCTGCTTTATAGAACATCTTTGAGCCCAAATGGCTTAGGGCAGGTTCCCTAGCAAACAGGTCCTGAGGCAGGGGAACTGCATGTGTCCTGCGGACGCTCCCCTGAACCATACCTGTGAGGGAGTGAGGAGCAGGATCAGGCAGAGGGAGACCTTGAACTTGGGCAGAGTTCTTGGCCTACCCCAGGGGAGCTCTGAAGGTGAAATGGCTCTAAGGAGTTGCCCTACATTTGGGGGCAAAAGGACCGGTCCATTGCACACCGCATCAACTAGTCATTGACCCGAGGGCAGACACGGAATGAGCCAGTTCCCTTCCTGGGGACGGGCTCAGACATGAGTTCGTAGCAGGCACTATGCCTGACAGCTGGGGGAAGACATATTCGGTCCCAAAGGGGGCCTCCAGGCAGCAGAGCCACTTCATCCCTGCAAGTCAAGAACCGGGATGATGCAAATGATAAAGATGCTTAGTTGCTTCCCAGTCTGGCATCCACTGGCTTCTCCAAGCTCATCTACCTCTACTCAGACCGCTTCGGCCAACTGGTCTCCCTCCAAGAGGCTCCCTAAAGAACCCACAAACCGTCCTGCTTCTCAGCCTTGGCTCACCGCCTGCCTCCTGCCTGGGACACCCTGCTTCTCCCACCGCTTCTCACTGTGTCTCATTCAGTCCAAGCCCCATCTTCTCCAGGAAGTCTTATGGGCGGCTCCAGCCTGCACTGCCCTCTCCTCTAACTCCTGTACTAATCCCGGAATGCTGAGGGACCCTGAGCCCTCTAGTTCACTATTTTGAGATGCATCTCCCCTGACTTCCACCAGACTGAGTGCTGCTACCTTTCAAGATGCAACCTTAGAGAGAGTGAGAAGGCCTGGGGGCTTCGCCTTCTCCATTTGTGTTAAACCTAGAACTTATTTACTTGTTGCTGCTGTTTCAGTCGCTAAGTTGTGTCCGACTCTTTTGCAACCCTATGGACTGTAGCCCGCCAGGCTCCTCTGTCCATGGGGTTTCCCAGGCAAGAATACTGCAGTGGATTGCTCTTTCCTTCTCCAGGGCATCTTCCCTATGGAGGAATCAAACCTGTGTCTTCTGCATTGGCAGGCAGATTCGTTACCACTGAGCCACCTGGGAAGCTCTTATTTACTTATTACTGGAATGCATATCTTAAGTACCTACTAAGCATCAGGCCTAACAACAATCCTTTTCTCCATGAGTTAGCAGTGGGGGTGGAGGGGTAATCTTGTTCATGGAACCTTTCATTCAGAACAGAAAGCCAGGGAGGCCAATGGACTTGTCACAGCCTCGGGAGGAGGCCAAAAGGGGAACAAGTTAAGGAGAGGGAAATTCTGCAGAAAATGGACATGGAGGTGAGCCAACCCAACTCCACACCCACCCTCTTCGGCCATGACCAACTTTGCAAAAGCCGTCACTATTATCTGATGTCTGGAACTATTAGTTTTTACTCAGTTCTCTCAAATCCCCAGGAACACATTCCTCCTCTCTCCAAACATAAAAAAGAAGTTCAAAAAAAAAAAAGAGAGAGACAACGAAAATAGAAATTAAAGCTGGTGGGGAGGAAAGAGTAACTTTGAGAGTCCGTCTTTAAATCTGGGCTAGCTCCTTTAGATTTCAGGGCCTCGGGGCAATGACCATTTCTTATTCCTAATTTAGTTTAAGCACACAGCTCCATCACAGGTGTCTGTCTCACCAACTTTAAAACTGTGCCCTTAGAATGAACTTCTCCAGAGCTGGAGTAAATAAACATCCCTCTTCCATGAGATCATGTCTCCTTTTCATAAAGTATCTTTGTTCCGTGCTCCTGGAATTGCAAAATGTGTGCTTTCTGGGTTTTGCAAATGGGAAGACCCTGGAGAAAGGAAAGAAGTGAGGGGAGCAGGGGGCAGGTGGGCCTGAAGATAAAAATGCAGGAAAGCACAAAGCTCAGCCCAGTCCTGTCACCAGGGCCTTGGCTCAAGAGAAGCACAAACTTCCAAGACACAAGCTGCAGTCCCACATGAGGGAACAGCAGTCGGTTAAATTCCCCTACATCTAAGACGGTGGTGGTGGTGATGGCGGTAGTTCAGTCGCTAAGTCATGTCTGACTCTTTTACAACCCCATGGACTGTAGCCCACCAGGCTCCTCTGTCCATGGGATTCTCCAGGCAAGAACACTGCCGTGGGCTGCCATTTCCTTCTCCAGGGGATCTTCCCAGACCCAGGGATTGAACTTGCCTTTTCTGTGTCTCCTATATTGGTGGGTGGATTCTTTACTACTGAGCCACCTGGGAAGCACCCTAAGAAGGTTGAAGAGACAGCAAATCCTGCCTCCATGGACCTGTTTATTCCCTTCGATAAGCCTCTTCACTAATCCTCGCATCCTTGGGTTACCGAAATAAACCCACAGGAGAGGCCTCAACACTTCTGTCGGCCAGCCACCCACTTCGTTTCTGACTATGCTTTTTTGAATTGTGGTGTTGGAGAAGACTCTTGAGAGTCCCTTGGACTACAAGGAGATCCAACCAGTCCATCCTAAAGGAGATCAGTCCTGGGTGTTCATTGGAAGGCTTGAGGCTGAAACTAAAGCTCCAATACTTTGGCCACCTGATGCAAAGAACTGACTCATTTGAAAAGACCCTGAGGCTGGGAAAGATTGAAGGTGGGAGGACAAGGGGACGAAAGAGGATGAGATAGTTGGATGGCTCTATGGACATGAATTTGAGCAAGCTCCAGGAGTCGGTGGACAGGAAAGTCTGGTGTGCTGCAGTCCATGGGGTCACAAGGAGTTGGACACAAATGAGCTGAACTGAACGAATGCTGCTCCCAACCCCCTCACTGACGATCACGCCCTGTCCTCAGCTCCTTGCTTTTGTGTCCAGGAACACTGCTTGTGCCGTATCTGGCTGCGTTCCTCCACATGTGTTTTCAAGGCTCACGTTCAAGTCTATTCCACAGACACATTTGACCAGTGGTCCTTCTAGAAATGGACAATGTGCTGATCAGCAGGTGAACCAAGGAGAAGGGAAAAGACATCAGTGCTCCCAGACAACAAGGCAGTGTCCCTTTTCCCACAGGGATATGAGCTGCTGGAATTACAGCATCCTCATGTGTGGCCCAGAGGCTAGGCGAGGAGTGTTCAGGATCAACTCTTTCTCCCCCATCTAGTTTCTAAGCTTCTGCACTTCTTTACAAGCCAGTCCTTCCATTCAACCTGGAGGGTAAAGAGCAACCCACTGCAGTATTCTTGCCTGGAAAATCCCATGGACAGAGGAGCCTGGTGGGCTACAGCCCATGGGGTCACAAGGAGTTGGACACGACTGAGCACCACACAGCCTTCCATTCAAACTCCCCTCCTAGCCCACAGGAGAAGTGCTTATGCCAAGTCAGGACGCTAAGTACTTTTATCCCGGCATCACTACCGGTTAGCGATACAGGAAGCAAGCCCCCTTCCCTCTGGGTCTCAGTGTCTTTACCTAGAAAGCAAGGATGGTGGACCAGCTCATTCCTGCACTCCCTCCAGCTCTTGGTACCCAAGCTAATACATGGATCTCACACACACATTCTTCTCTTACAGCATCAGGGCTACCTCTCCCTCTGAATAAAGTTTAATTTGGTTTCATTTTGCAGCTGCCCCAGTGGCCTCCCTGTGTGGGTTTAGTCAGTTCAGTTGCTCAGTCATGTCCAACCAACTTTGCGACCCCATGGACTGCAGCACGCCAGGCTTCCCTGTCCATCACCACCTCCTGGAGTTTATTCAAACTCATGTCCATCAAGTCGGTGATGCCATCCAACCATCTCATCCTCTGTCATTCAATCTTGCCCAAGATCAGGGTCTTTTCAAATGAGTCAGCTCTTCACATCAGGTGGCCAAAGTATTGGAGTTTCAGCTTCAGCCTCAGTCCTTCCAGTGAATATTCAGGACGATTTCCTTTAGGATGGACTGGTTGGATCTCCTTGCAGTCCAAGGGACTCTCAAGAGTCTTCTCCAACACCACAGTTCAAAAGCATCAATTCTTCAGTGCTCAGCTTTCTTTATAGTCCAACTCTCACATCCATACATGACTACTGGAAAAACCATAGCGTTGATTAGACAGACCTTTGATGGCAAAGGTCAACTGTGTGGGTTAGTAACCAGTCAATTTGGAAATCAAGACAGCATTAAGGAAAAGAGATCATACTTTTCAGGCAACAGCTAGTCGGTGCTCATTCCAGAGAAGAGGAAGAGGTTTGCCCTGCTCATCACATGCATGAGTGCTAAGCGGCTTCAGTCGTGTCCGACTCTTTGTGACCCCATGGACTGTGGCTCACCAGGCTCCTCTGTCCATGGGTTTCTCCAGGCAAGAAAACCAGAGTGGGTTGCCATGCCCTTCTCCAGGGGATCTTCCCGACCCAGGGTTGAACTCGCTTCTCTTAATTCTCCTGCATTGGCAGATGGGATTTTTACCACTAGCACCACCTGGGAAGATGCTCATCACATACTCCAACAGCAATTACCTCCCTTGAACTGTTCACTCCTCTTTACATATAGGTCATCATCTGGATCAAATCCAGCAAAGTTGGGCATAGGCTCTCCACTTCCTAGAGAGTGTAGGAAGTAGAAGAGCTGGAGGTAAGAGTGGGAATTTGACTTTAAATTTCATGCTCTTTTGACTTTACCATGCCTGCCTATCTTAGAGCACCAAGGGAAGGGTCATTCCAGAGTGGCTAAGGACATCAGAACTTGCGATTACTTTTTTAGCCATACTAATGTTTTATTTTTTGGCATCATATCCTCTTCTTGTTAATGAAACAAAATCAATCTGCTCTTATTTTTGGTATAAAACTTTTGTTTCACCAGTTTTCATTGACACATTCTACCCCCCATGATGAATACTTAATAAGCAGAATAAAATTCCATTACAAAGTCAATGAAAAAATTAACACCTATGAGTGTTTCCAGACTTTACTAGGTGTTATGCTTCAAGGGGAAAATTGAGTCATGGCATATTTAAGTACATGCAATGATGAATGGGTCTGAGTGTTCTCCTGAAAGCTCTGTGATTCTCCCAGTGCTCTGAAAGGGACTCCCAGCACCCAGACACTGTCCCCTTTTTCCTGGACCACCCAAGAGTGGCCATGCACCATGCCAGCCCGCCATCCTGTGGCTTACCATGACAGATCCATTCTGGCTAGCCACTCCTATCAACCTGTCCTTGAGCTTCTTAGGCAGCCCATAAACGACATTCACATGATTGCTATTCAGTTGATTTAAAGCAGATATTCTCAGCTTATCCTTCTCACTTACCTCTACAAATGTTTTGAAAATTAAAAAAAGAATACAGACAAGTAAAAAGAAAAATCTAACAGTGGTCCAGTCTCCACCTGCCTGGAGATAACCGCTGTTGATGCATCATATTAATTTCCTCTCTTTTCTTTGGTTTTTAAATTAAAATATACTCTTTTTGATAAAGATGGTACATACGTACTAGAAAAAGTGTAAAGAATGTAGAAAAATCACAAAGCCAAAGGTTAAAAAAAATCCAAATCCCACAGTTAGGAATAACAGTTAATAATAATAAGTTTAAATGACCATATATGTCTTTCTAAGCATAAGTACAGAAAAAAGGAAAGATANAAAAGAAATTGCAATGAAATAGAAGGAACTGTCAAACATCAAACAAATGTTTTCTTACTTTTTAAAATAAAAATTTTAAAGTCTCTGAAGTTAAGAAATGAATTTATTAAAAACATCAGAGAATTGTAGTCTTTTTTAAGGCTGAATATTTCAGTAGAGTTTTCTTCACTCTATTTCCATATTTCTTCCTCTTCTACCCTCCCCTTCTTGATATTTGCTAGTTATGTTATTTTTACATTGTCCATGTTTATAATATTTATATTTTGTTCTTTACCTATATTTCCTATAGTTGTTCAATTCTAAATTTATCTGAATTCAGTTTTCACCACCAGTATTCACCAGGGCTTAAAACACTCTTGTATTCTGTATTCTGATTCACACATTAAGTGGCTAACTTTATTTACATGTATTGACAGTTTTTTTTCCAAGAAGTTCCTACAGGTGCTGTTTTTTTGTTTCAAAATCCCTTTGCACCTGAATGTCATCTTGGGTAAAAAGAATCTAAATATTTCCCCATCAGGATTTTAGAGCTCAGGTTCCACTGTCCTCTGACATTAACTATCATTGTGAGGAAACCTGATGTCCTTCCTCCTTGTAGAGGACTTTCTTTTTTCTCTCTCAATTCCTAAAAAATTGTTGATCACTGAATTTCAGTTTCTTAACTAACTAACATATGTCTTAGCGCCAAGCTTTATGCTTCTAATTTCCCTAGAACACAGCATAAAGCCAAAAGCCAGAGTGTTAGTCACACTCAGTCGTGTCCAACTCTTTGTGACTCTATGGACTGTAGCCTGCCAGGCTCCTCCATCCATGGGATTCTCCAGGCAAGAATACTGGAGTGGGGTGTCATTTCCTTCTCCAGAGGATCCTTCTGACCCAGGGATCTAACTCGGTCTCCCATATTGCAAGCAGATTCTTTACCATCTGAGCCACCAGGGAAGCCATAGAACATAGTATATACCCTTTGGATTTGCAGAATCAGTTTTGTCTTCAATTCAGAAAACAGTTTCTTCATTATTTTCTTATTTCATTAGGTTTTGGGGGAAAAGATGCAGCTTGAGTATGCCACATTAAACCAAAGTCCTCAAATTTTTCTAGATGTGAAGTCGTACAACAGCACCCCCATATACGCTCGGGGTTGTGAGAAATCTCTGGCACACAAGCTGCGCTTCCCTCCTTTCCTACTCAAGAATGCATATAAGAAAAGCAAGTGAGCAAACACCAATTGAGAAACTACTCTGTGGTACCCACTCTCCTCCAGGAGCCCTTCCCAACCGAGGGATGGAGCCCGGTCTCCTGCATTGCAGGCAGATTCTTTACCGTCTGAGCCACCAGGGAAGCCAGGCACACACTATAACTGCCACTAAAACAGCAGTGAGGACGATGGGGCACAGTGCCAGCCCTCGTGGAGCTTAGAGTCTAGTGGGGCACACAGACATTAGTCAAAGAACCACACAAATTACGTGAAACGATTTCAACTTTGTAAAATGGGTGGAATTCTGAAGACGGATTGGTGGTGATGATGGCATGATGATATGAACATACTTAATGCCCCTAAACTGTACACGTAAAAACGGCTAAGATGGAAGATTTTGTTACATGTATTTTGCCATAATTTTTTTTTTAATGAGAGTAAGGATTATGGGAGGGAGAAAAATTGTGCAATGAAAGCATAGATGAGGGTAGGTCAGAAGACCCTTCCCTGAGAAAGAAATGATTGAACTGAAGCCCAGAGGAACAACAGGATGGAAGTTATTATAGGATAACCTCGAAACCACTCCAATTGATAGAAAAGATAAATCATTCACAAATGTGGGTGCTTTACTATTGGCGTGGCAGGATAATGGATTTGAAATATTAACCGATGCTTTCCACCCGTGTTTCCTTTCACCTTCCTACCCTTCGCCTCACGCCTGAGCAGCAAGTTTGGCCCGTGCTTACTCTGCAGGGAGAAGGAAGGCAGAGAGACGCAGCAAGGGGAAAAGCGAACAGCCTTTTTGGATTCATTCTAGGGACTTCCCTGGTGGTCCAGTGGTTAAGAATCCACCTGCCATTGCAGGGGACATGGGTTCGATCCCTGGTCCAAGAACTAAGATCCCACATGCCCAGAATAACTAAGCCCACATCCGCCACAGCTATTGAAACCTGCACAGCCTAGAGCCCACGGTCCACAACAAGAGAAGCGGCCAACATGGGAAGACTGCGCCCACAGCTAGAGAGAGTCCCTGTGCTACCGCAAACATGCAGCGCAGACTACATAAAGAAAAAAGAAAAAAAACAAGCCTGTTTAAAAAAAAAAAAGACTCCTTCTAGATGTGGGGTTTTCCACAAGACGAGGGCTTCCCAGGTGGTGCGAGTGGTAAAGAACCCACCTGCCAACGTAGGAGACATAAGAGACACAAGCTCGATCCCTGGGTCGGGAAGATCCCCTGGAGGAGGGCATGGCAACCCGCTCCAGTATTCTTGCCTGGAGAATCCCATGGACAGAGGAGCCTGGTGGGTTACAGTCCACAGGGTTGCAAAGAGTCAGACACAACTGAAGCGACCTAGCCTATAGGAATTCAGGTGAACTCCTTCCAGTGAGGTGAACTTCTCATTGCAAGGAGATCAAACCAGTCCATCCTATAGGAAATCAGTCCTGAAAATTCACTGGAAGGACTGATGCTAATGCTGAAACTCCAATCCTTTGGCCACCTGATCACTGGAAAAACCCTGATCCTGGGAAAGATTGAAGGCAGGAGGACAAGGGGACAACAGAGGATGAGATGGTTGGATGGCATCACTGACTCTATGGACATGAGAGTCTGAGTAAGCTCCGGAGATGGTGAAGGACAGGGAAGCCTGGCGTGCTGCAGTCCATGGGGCTGCAGAGAGTCGGACACAACTGAGCAAATGGACAACGACACAGCTGTGTGTCGTGGCACAAAGGTTTGTAGGCACTGATACAAATGCTCCCTGCTGGACATCACACTGGCAAAGGCCGGCCTCCGCCGTGGGTGAGCGCCAGCACCGGGTCACTCCAACAAGGACATCGACAACAGCCCCATTTCCAGGGCTGAGAACGGGCCGCCTGCCCTACAGGTTCAGCACACTGAACTTGATAAATCTCGCATGTTGCTTACTGATAGTGATGATGTGTTTCATTTAACCTCCTGCTGAATATCTGACACCTAGATCAGCATCAAGTACGTAGTAGGTCCTCAATAAATATTTGTTGAAGAAAAGGCTGTCTTACACAGAGTAAAGAATTTGCTTTTTTACATGACTGCCAGGAGGCCTGGGCTGAACAGCAGGACCAACTCTCCATAAAGCTCTGGATATACCCACAAAGAGCCTGATGCTTTTAGATAAACTTGGCCTAATTTTTAAGACTCAAAAAGCCAGCTCCAGCTGAGTCTTAATGGCAAAAATATTCTCACCATCTGGGATATGGAATACTTAATTGATCATTCCTATTGATACCCAGTTGAACAGAAGCCTGGAGGTTAGAACCTGCCACGTTTAAAACATTGTACGAAGTTTCTTAGGCCTTTAAATGTTGCTTTAAACTCACGGTAGGAGGGTAACACTGTCCAACGCTGAGCCCTCTGTGTTGGAAGAAAGGCGAGTTCCAAACACTGTGGTTATGCTGCCCTCTGGTGGTGAAAGGCCATACCATCCGAAACACCTCTGCGGAAAACCTTCTTATGCTGACTACACTCTGTGACTGTGTAAACACAACAGATGCTCTTTACTTCATTTATTCTTCCTAACAACCCTACTTTCAAGGATGCTACTAAAATTCCCACATTACAGATGAGAAAACTGCTCCTGCTGCTAAGTCGCTTCAGTCGTGCCCCCATAGATGGTAGCCCACCAGGCTCCCCGGTCCCTGGGATTCTCCAGGCAAGAACACTGGAGTGGGTTGCCATTTCCTTCTCCAATGCATGAAAGTGAAAAGTGAAAGTGAAGTCGCTCAGTCGTTTCAGATTCTTCACGACCCCATGGTCTGCAGCCTACTAAGCTCCTCCGTCCTTGGGATTTTCCAGGCAAGAGTACTGGAGTGGGGTGCCATTGCCTTCTCTGAGAAAACAGGCTCAGAGAAGTCAGCACGCCCAAGTTCACACCGGAGAGAGTAAAGAAAACAGCTGGGATTCAGACTCAGGTGTGTCTGATTTCAAAGTCCATAGGCTTTCCACTGTTATCAGATGCTGACAGCTGCAACTCCAACTGTACACAAAGTGGATACAAAATATGTGTTGGGTGGATGAGCAACGTCAGTAGCAGCGTTGCTTTGCAACAACAGCATTATACACACACACACACACATACACATACATATAATTCGCATATACATCACGTGTTGAGTGCCTGCCATGCACACATGTCATTTGAGTATGGTGGCGTCAGTGGTCAAGAACCCACCTGCCAGCGCAGGAGACATAAGAGATGCAGGTTCGATCCCTGGGTCAGGAAGATCCCGTGGAGGCAGGCATGGCAACCCACTCCAGTATTCTTGCCTGGAGAATCCCTTGGATAGAGGAGCCTGGTGGGTTACAGTCCATACAATTGCAAAGAGTTAGACACAACTGAAGTGACTTAACACGCACCCAAGCAGAGCAAAAGGTGACTTGTTCTGATATATCTTTTAGCTTATTATTTAAAAGCATTTAAGCACCCTCTCTTTCAGAGACACACGCATTCATCATTCAACAAGTGTTCACGAGGAACCTACTATGTGTGGAACACAGTTCAAGCCGCGGTGAAGCTTGGGTGGCATTCCTCGAGCCTCACAGACCTCTGCTGCCTTCACACCTCATCTACCAGCTGGAGCTGAACCACAGACCTGAACCTCTTTGCTGTGTTTCAGAGCACAGACCTCCGTTATTAACATCCTCGATTATCTAAATTACTTAAGAGGCTGTAGCATGTAATAGCACTTTAAAAGGGGAGGGGGGCCTTGTGTGGTGTTTTTTAACTGCATTCATCACAACAGCCCTGGCAAAACTCGTGTTTGTAAATCTGAACCTTGGGCAGTTTTTTGTTCACTGTCAAGGGACTGGCTTCAGAAGTCAGGAGCCCATAGCAAGACTCAGGTTTAAAGCATAAAAACCCCAAACCACCACCTGTTTCCTAACTGAATGAGTCACTCAACAGCAAACATTCAGGAAGCCTGAGCAAGGAATCGAAAATCTGAGGGAAGGGCTGTTTGGGTATCCATCCAACAGATATTCAACTCAAAAATGAAAATATTTGAGTATATGTTACTGAACCAAGTTTCAGACAGTGAGAAACATAAGTCATTAAATAACTATTTGTAAAACATCCAGGAGACTGAATAATCACTAAGATCCCTTTCATCTTCAAAATATTCTGACTGATATTAGAGGAAAATTGCCTTTCTGTTTTCTTTACTCTGAGAGAATCAATGTTAAACATACTCCACCATGTTCGGAAATCTCAATCTTCTTTTTTTTTTTTTTTTTTTTTACCCGAAAATTTACTTTCAATCAATGAAGATCTGTTGAATAACACTATGGGCAGTGCTGAGCCCAGCTCGGGGTGTGAATTTGACAGGGAAGGAAACTGACATCACTGCTTCACACTCTCCCTTGAGCATCACTCCTGTGACCTCCCTGGCTGTGTCCTTCTCTCCTATTTAAGAGGAGGGGGTGCATAGTAGGTAAGCAGCTTTCCAAAAGCTGAAAGGCCTCCAGAGTGTGGCAGAGAGGGAGTGAGGCCGTGGCTTTGGTAGTGAGTTAAAACCTGAAGAGGCTGCTCCCACCTGAGCAGCGGTCATGAGAAGCGTAGGCGAGGCCATCAGTCTCCAGGACTCCGCTGAGCAATTGCAGGACACACTGACCTGGAAGGTGTTAGTCACTCAGTCATGTCCGACTCTGCAACCGCATGGACCGTAGCCCACCAGGCTCCTCTGTCCATGGGATTCTTCAGGCCAGAATACTGGAGTGGGTAGCCCTTCCCTTCTCCAGAGGATCTTTCCAACCCAGGGATCGAACCCAGGTCTCCCACACTACAGGAAGATTCTTCACCATCTGAGCCACCAGGGAGGCACTGACCCTCCTCCTCCTCAAATCCAAGGTCCCAACCCAATCCTTCCTCCCCCCAACCCCGCCCTGGTGTCACTGCATACAAAGGATGCTTCCTGAGAGATGGCTAGGGAAAGGAAATAGCACTAATGTCTCTGTGTTCTCCTAGCTAGCTGGCCACAGCGGGCAGCCAGAGGCCAGGCTGCAGGGCAGTGAGTGCACAGGGGACCCACTCATCCTCCTGGGGGCCCTCCAGAGTGTGCCCCGGGCTCAGGTGAGGAGGGGACTCCTCCAAGACAAGAGGGTGGGGGGATCTGAGGGCACCTTCAGAGACCCTGCTGCCCAACTGGTGCTAGTGGTAAAGAACTCACCTGCCAGTGTAAGAGACATAAGAGATGAGGGTTCAGTCCCTGGCTCGGGAAGATCCCCTGGAGGAGGGCACAGCAACCCACTCCAGGATTGTTGCCTGGAGAATCCCATGGACCCAGGAGCCCTAGTGGGCTTCAGTCCTGAGGGTCGCAAAGAGTCAGACACAACTGAAGCGACTTAGCCAGAACTCGGAGACCCTGCTGCCCAGCCAGTCACATAAACCCCATGGACAGATTCCCCAGATTCCAGTCCAATAGAGTGCAATGCCTTCAGATGATCAGAGCCTGCCTGACTGTAAGCAAGGGCTTAATATCCTTAGCAAAACCCTGCCCCCCGTGGGCCTGTTATCTTTGCTGAAATGACAAGGTGGACAACCTGAAATGATCACAACACGGTTAACCAGCCATAGTCCAGCATAAAATAAAACATTTTAAAAGGGACTGCCCTGGTGGTCCAGTGGATGGGAATCCACCTGCCCATGCAGGGGACACAGGTTTGACCTCTGGTCCGGGAGAATTCCATGTGCCCCAGAGCCACAAAAGCCGCTGCACCACAACTATCGGAGCCCACACACTCTGGGGCCCGGGAGCCACAACGGCTGAGGCCCCCAAACCTAGAGGCCACCACGAGAGATGCATCCCGGCTGCCTGCAACTGGAGAAAGCCCATGCACAGCAATGCAGACGAGTGCAACCAAAAACAAACTAAATAATTAAAAACAAAATCAGGTCAGTTCAGTCCCTCAGTCATGTCCAACTCTTTGCAACCCCATGGACTGCAATATGCAAGGCCTCCCTGTGCATCACCAACACCTAGAGTTTACTCAAACTCATGTCCATCGAGTCAGTGATGCCATCCAAACCATCTCATCCTCTGTCATCCCCTTCTCCTCCTGCCCTCAATCTTTCCCAGCATCAGGATCTTTTTAAATGAGTCAGTTCTTTGCATCAGGTGGCCAAAGTATTGGAGCTTCAGCATCAGTCCTTCCAATGAACATTCATGACTGATTTCCTTCAGGATGGATTGGTTGGATCTCCTTGCAGTCCAAGGGACTCTCAAGAGTCTTCGCCAACACCACAGTTCAAAAGCATCAATTCTTTGGCACTCAGCTTTCTTTATAGTCCAACTTTCACATCTGTACATGACTACTGGAAAAACCATAGCTTTGACTATGTTTGACAACCAGACCTTTGTTGGCAAAGCAATGTCTCTGCTTTTTAATATGCTGTCTAGGTTGGTCATAGCTTTTCTTCCAAAGAGTAAGCATCTTTTAATTTCATGACTGCAGTCACCATTTGCAGTGATTTTGCAGCCCTAAAATATAACGTCACTGTTTCCACTGTTTCCCCATATATTTCCCATGAAGTGATGGGACCAGATGCCATGATCTTCATTTTCTGAATGATGAGTTTTAAGCCAGCTTTTTCTCTCTCCTCTTTCACTTTCACCAAGAGGCTCTTTAGTTCTTCTTGGCTTTCTGCCATAAGGGTGGTGTCATCTGCATATCTGAGGTTATTGATATTTCTCCTGGCAATCTTGATCCCAGCTTGTGCTTCATCCAGCCCAGCATTTCTCATGATGTATTCTCCATATAAGTTAAATAAGCAGGGTGATAATATACAGCTTTGACGTACTCCTTTCTCAATTTTGAACCAGTCTGTTCCATGTCCAGTTCTAACTGTTGCTTCCTGACCTGCATACAGATTTCTCAGGAGGCGGGTCAGGTGGTCTGGTATTCCCATCTCTTTCAGAATTTTCCAGTTTGTTGTGATCCACACAGTCAAAGGGTTTGGCATAGTCAATAAAGCATAAGCAGATGTTTTTCTGGAACTTCCTTGCTTTTTCGATGATCCAGTGGATATTGGCTATTTGATCTCTGGTTCCTCTGCCTTTTCTAAATCCAGTTTGAACATCTGGAAGTCAATGGTTCACATACATGGAAAAAAGAGAAGGTGGAATCAGATGATACCTCAGGATTAACCAAACCCTCAACTCTTCTTTAAAAAAAAAAAAAAAAAAAAAAAAAAAAAAGAGATTCAAGTGTGGAATGTGTCACTCTGCCGCCATCTCGTGGCAGCTCCTGGATACTACATGTGAGGAAGACCTGGTCTTTCCGTTCTTACATCCTTGCATGACGGGGAGAAGCCAGCAGAGGGCGCTCTGGCCTTATCTCCAACCACCCTGCTGTGAACCAGAGAAGTTCAGTTCAGTCACTCAGTCGTGTCCGACTCTGCGACCCCATGAACCGAAGCATGCCAGGCCTCCCTGTCCATCGCCAACTCCCGGAGTCCACCCAAACCCATGTCCATTGTGTCGGTGATGGCATCCAACCATCTCATCCTCTGTCTTCCCCTTCTCCTCCTGCCCTCAATCTTTCCCAGCATCAGGGTCTTTTCAAATGTCAGCTCTTCATATCAGGTGGCCAAAGTATTGGAGTTTCAGCTTCAACATCAGTCCCTCCAATGAACACCCAGGACTGATTTCCTTTAGGATGGACTGGTTGGATCTCCTTGCAGTCCAAGGGACTCTCAAGAGTCTTTTTTAACACCACAGTTCAAAAGCATCAATTCTTCGGCGCTCAGCTTTCTTTATAGTCCAACTCTCACATCCATACATGATACTGGAAAAACCATAGCCTTGACTGGACGGACCTTTGTTGACAAAGTAATGTCTCTGCTTTTTAATATGCTATCTAGGTTGGTCATAACTTTCCTTCCAAGGAGTAAGAATCTTTTAATTTCATGGCTGCAATCACCATCTACAGTGATTCTGGAGCCACCCAAAATAAAGTCAGCCACGGTTTCCACTCTTTCCCCATCTGTTTGCCATGAACCAGAGGAGAGAACATAGGATATCCTACGAAGTCTGAGTCACACTGTCTCTTCACCTTGTCTCCAGCCCCTTCTGCTGAAATGGAGCAGGACACCATGGTCCTTGCCTCCTTCCACCCCCACCATGCTGTCTGTCTGCTTTTTGCCTGGGGAAAACTTTAGTCAAAGGATAAGTTTAACCAGAGAGATGAGAACATGCAGAAACAAAGGGAAAGAGTCAAAGGGGACCAAATAATAATAATGTAGGCATTAAACATAATTGAGCTACAGTCCATGGGGTGGCAAAGATTCAGACTCCACTAAACGACTAACTCAACATTAAGCTTAGTCAAGGACCTTTGAGAGTTTCCTTCTCGGGGATTATAGATAACATTCTGAGCCATATCCATGAGCTGTCATATAGATACTGAAACTCCAGGTGGAAAAAATTAACTACACAACGGCCAGACTGTGCCCGTGACACGAGCTGCCACAGTTCTGAGAATGGACCCCAAAGAAAATGGAAACAAGCCGACCCTGGAACTGGAGACAGACTGCACCTAAAGCAGTTGAGATGACTGCTCAGATCACTGGTGACCAGTCTGAAGATGACTGTCAGAGTTGACTGTACTTTTTCTTCATGTAGCCCCCTCCCTCAGTCTAAAAAAGCTCATCCCCACTGACAATCAGCGGGAGGCGTTGACCTTTGGACAGATGTCTGCCCTCCCCCAAAGTTGCTGGCATCTGAAATAAAGCTAACTTTCCTTTCCATCAGCTTGGCCTATTTATTGACTTTGGACGGTGAGCAGCTGGACCCA
>SJYQ01012694.1:83169-99699 GCA_006410935.1 Redunca redunca | reverse complement strand
AGTAGTTTGTATCTCTTAATCCCACATCCCTTCCTGCCCCTCCTTCTTCTCTCCCTGCTGGTATCTACTAGTTTGTTTTCTACATCTGTGTGTCTATTTCTGCTTTGCATATACATTTATTTTGCATATAAATTTATTGATGAAAGTGAAAGAGGAGAGTGAAAAGTTGGTTTAAAGCTCAACATTCAGAAAACAAAGATCATGGCATCTGGTCCCATCACTTCATGGTAAATAGAAGGAGCAACAGTGGAAACAGTGGCAGGCTTTATTTTCTTGGGCTCCAAAATCACTGCAGATGGTGACTGCAGCCATGAAATAAAAAGGTGCTTACTCCTTGGAAAAAAAGTTATGACCAACCTAGACAGCATATTAAAAAGCAGAGACATTACTTTGCCAAGAGAGTTCCATCTAGTCGAGGCTATGGTTTTTCCTGTGGTCATGTTTGGATGTGAGAGTTGGACTGTGAAGAAAGCTAAGTGCCGAAGAATTGATGCTTTTGAACTGTGGTGTTGGAGAAGACTCTTGTGCCGGGGTCCAGCCTCAGCAGAGTCCAGGGATACCCTCAGGATGGACGATGTTGGCGAACGAATGAATGAATGATTGACACGGGGTGACCAAGCTTCAGTGAGCGAGGCCTGTAACTTTATTTTCAAAAGGGACTTTTATACTTTGACTTGTACATAGAGAGAAATGAAGGATGCAAGGTCATGCAGAGTCAGCCCAAACACTCCAGCAGTTTTGCCCTTACCAAAACCAGGATTTTTTCTGCATACCTTTCCCATAAACAATGTTGTGTACATTATCTTCTGGCCTTGGAAGCCTGTGGACATTTTATGACCCTCTTTTGATAAAGGCTGCTCAACCAGAAAACTTACTTTCCCTCAAAGTGTTTTTTCTTTATATTTCTAATCTATGTCCACCTCAGAAAGTATCAAACAGAGTTACTTTCTCACGGAGCAAAGGTGCAGTGAGTTACAACAAAGAAAGAACCAATTAGCTCAAAGGTCTGATACGGTTAATTCCAAGGCTACTTCTTGTTTTTCTTACATTCCAACTATGTTAATTAATGCATTCCAGGTGCACAGTGGATAAGAGATATGGGAACTTAGCAGCAAGCATTGGCTCAANAGCTCAAAGGTCTGATACGGTTAATTCCAAGGCTACTTCTTGTTTTTCTTACATTCCAACTATGTTAATTAATGCACTCCAGGTGCACAGTGGATAAGAGATATGGGAACTTAGCAGCAAGCATTGGCTCAACAATGAAATCCTACACTAGCACTACTCTAATAGTTTTTAACTCTTTGAAAGGTTCTATATTTTTAAGCTTCCCATGTCTCTCACAGTTGGGAGGCTCTGAATAATCACATGCATGGCTGCAAGAGTCTGGATAAACCTGTCAGACAAGCTAGAAAGCCATCAGATGGGTTTGGTTTGAAACACTCCTATCATGTCCAAGAGACGTATTAGCTAGAGCCCTAAGTTGATTTTCTCCAGAGAAAGGTGGTGGGGGATAGCCCCCTGTTAACGTCAGAAGAGTTGGTGAAAGGCACAAGATAATAAGACAGACAGATTCTGGTTTTGGGGTAGATGTTCAAGCAGGTCTATGGGGTCCCTCAAGTCCTGAAGCCTTGCTTATCAGGTCTCTTCCACATGATCTTATAATGGTGGGATCTCCCATGCTGGCTCCCAGCACTCTTGAGAGTCCCTTGGACTGCAAGGAGATCCAGCCAGTCCATCCTAAAGGAAATCAGTCTTGGGTGTTCATTGGAAGGACTGATGCTGAAGCTGAAACTCCAATACTTCAGGCACCTGATGTGAATAATTGACTTATTTGAAAAGATCTTGATGCTAGGAAAGATTGAAGGCAAGAGGAGAAGGTGATGACAGAGGATGGATGGTTGTGTGGCATCAAGTTTGAGTAAGTTCCCCAGGAGTTGGTGATGGACAGGGAGGCCTGGCATGCTGCAGTCCAGGGGGTCACAAAGAGTTGGACATGACTGAGCGACTGAACTGAACTGAACTGATACATTTATTTGTATTATTTTTTGGATTTTATCCCACGTATAAGTGATATCCTACACTGTTTGTCTTTCTCTGTCCAACTTATCTCACAAAGCATGTTATTTTCTATGTATGTCCATGTTGGCAGAATTTCATTCTTGTTTATGGTATGTCACATCCAGGGAGGACTTTTTGAAGGCAGGGAGCGAAACAGAGCTTCGTGTGGGAAGGCAATATTCACAAGAGGTCCAAGCCCCCACCACCTGCAGAGTATACTTTCTCCAGGTGTGTCATGCCCTTGTGTGCAGCTGCATCCTGAGTAGCAAGACCTGTGTTGCTCAGTGTGCCAGAATCTACAACCAGCGAGGAAAACAAGTTGATGTTAAAGCAATATGCATCCTATGGCCACGTGAAGTGGTCATGGAGGTGAGAGGTCCACTGTCCTGAACCCCCTTCAAAAGGACCTGTGACAAGGGCACCCTCAGTCTGCTGTGAATTCATACAGAGACTGTGCTTTTCCTGGGGCTTCCCTGGTGGCTAATTGGTTAAAGAATGCCCCTGCTGATGTGGGATATGCAGGTTTGATCTCTGGTTCAGGAAGATCCCATGGAGAAGGCATTGGCCACCCACTCTAGTATTCTTGCCTGGGAAATCCCATGGACAGAGGGGCCAAGCAGGCTACTGTCCAAGAGGTCACAAGGAGGTAGACATGACTGAGCAACTAAACAACAACAACAACATGGCTTTCCCAGCTTGGCTTCAGCCAGAACATGCAGGAGACTTGAGTCAGCCATTGTGCCCAGTGAGGAATCTACTAGCCTTTGCTCTGGGCACCCCATCAGCTGATACTTTCTCAGACTGCAGCTCAAGGGAGGGTCTTTTAAGGCAACATTATGGGTAAGGGTTGCATCTTACAGACTTTCTTCTGATTGGGTGGTGGTATTGCTGGGAGAAATATCAATAACCTCAGATATGCAGATGACACAACCATTACGGCAGAAAGTGAAGAGGGACTAAAAAGCCTCTTGATGAAAGTGAAAGAGGAGAGTGAAAGAGTTGGCTTAAAGCTCAACATTCAGAAAACGAAGATCATGGCATCTGGTCCCATCACTTCGTGGGGAATAGATGGGGAAACAGTGGAAACAGTGTCAGACTTTACTTTTTTGGGCTCCAAAATCACTGCAGATGGTGATTGCAGCCATGAAATTAAAAGACGCTTACTCCTTGGAAGAAAAGCTATGACCAACCTAGATAGCATATTCAAAAGCAGAGACATTACTTTGCCAACAAAAGTCCATCTATTCAATGCTATGGTTTTTCCATTGGTCATGTATGGATGTGAGAGGCGGACTGTGAAGAAACCTGAGCACTGAAGAATTGATGCTTTTGAACTGTGGTGTTGGAGAAGACTCTTGAGAGTCCCTTGGACTGCAAGGAGATCCAACTAGTCCATTCTAAAGGAGATCAGGCCTGGGTGTTCATTGGAAGGATTAATGCTAAAGCTGAAACTCCAATACTTTGGCCACCTCATGAGAAGAGTTGACTCATTGGAAAAGACTCTGATGCTGGGAGGGATTGGGGGCAGGAGGAGAAGGGGATGACAGAGGATGAGATGGCTGGATGGCATCACTGACTCGATGGACACGAGTTTGAGTGAACTCCGGGAGTTGGTGATGGACAAGGAGACCTGGCGTGCTGCAATTCACGGGGTCGCAAAGAGTCGGACACCACTGAGTGACTGAACTGAACTGAAGGTAACTGCCAAGGTAAGGTGGTAATGTTTTGGGAGTCTCCATCTTCTGGCTGCAGTCTGGGGTCTACATGCTTGTGGTCCACATGTCATCAGCATCCTCCACCCAGATCAGTTCAGTTTAGTCGCTCAGTTGTGTCCAACTCTTTGCGACCCCATGGACTGCAGCATGCCATGTGCAGGAATGGCAGCATGAATGGGGGCCTCTTCGTTTCTACAGAACAACTCAAGGATACGGGTCAGACTGTTTTGTGTCTTTTTTGAGGAGGAAGTAGGACTCAGTTCTGTCACCGAGCTACTGTTTACGAATTCATTACTTTTCTTGCTTGATTGCTTTTCTGTTGTTTCTGCATCTCTTCACTTCCCTAATTAGTTATTGCCTGAGTCTGATCTTTAGAACTCAGAGAAGATGCAGGAGATTAAAGCCTTTTTCTACAAACAAAAAACAGAGGACACAGAGGAGCTTTTTTACTTGGGAGGGCCTTGAACATTCCCACTCAATTTTGTTTACATATATCGGACGTGTTGGTTACAGAGATTTGACTTAATGTGAGAGCTGATTAAATACCCTCCATCTTTGCAGCTGATCTTAGAATTTGAAGCCCACAAGGCAGGAAGGGAAGATGATATAAGCTGGAACAGAAGAACACTGTGGAGACCATATAAATGAGCTAGAGCCCGTAGGATAGACCAAACTTGTGTTAGTTCTTGTGGCCTTTGACCATGATTGTTATGTGCTGAACTGTATTCTCCCCAAACTTATGTGTTGAGCTCCTAACTCCCATGTGGTGATTGATTACTTTTATGTACTGACCAGACGACGAGGTGCTGAGACTAACCTTTCTTTCCGGGTGTCAGGGTGAGCATGTTTCTGCACAGGATTAGCATTCAGGTGGATGGAGTCAGTAAAGCAGGTCAGTTCAGTCACTCAGTCTTGTCCGACTCTTTGTGACCCCATGAATCACAGCACACCATGCCTCCCTGTCCATCACGAACACCCGGAGTTCACTCAAACCCATGGTCATCGAGTCGGTGATGCCATCCAGACATCTCATCCTCTGTCATCCCCTTCTCCTCCTGCCCCCAATCCCTCCCAGCATCAGGGTTTTTTCCAATGAGTCAATTCTTCTCATGAGGTGGCCAAAATATTGAAGTTTCAGCTTCAGCATCAGTCCTTCCAATGAACACCCAGGACTGATCTTCTTTAGGATGGACTGGTTGGATCTCCTTGCAGTCCAAGGGACTCTCAAGAGTCTTCTCCAACACCACACTTCAAAAGCATCCATTCTTCAGTGCTCAGCTTTCTTCACAGTCCAACTCTCACATCCATACATGACTACTGGAAAAACCATAGCCTTGACTAGATGGACCTTTGTTGGCAAAGTAATATCTCTGTGTTTCAGTATGCTATCTAGGTTGGTCATAACCTTCCTTCCAAGGAGTAAGCATCTTTTAATTTCATGGCTGCAATCACCATCTGCAGTGATTTTGGAGCCCAAAAAAGTAAAGTCTGACACTGTTTACACTGTTTCCCCACCTATTTCCCATGAAGTGATGGGACCAGAGGCCATGATCTTCGTTTTCTGAATGTTGAGCTTTAAGCCAACTCTTTCACTCTCCTCTTTCACTTTCATCAAGAGACTTTTTAGTTCCTCTTCACTTTCTTCCATAAGAGTGGTGTTATCTGCATATCTGAGGTTATTAATATTTCTCCCAGCAATCTTGATTCCAACTTGTGCTTCTTCCAGCCCAGCGTTTCTCATGATGTGTTCTGCATGTAAGTTAAATAAGCAGGGTGACAACATACAGACTTGACATACTCTTTTTCCTGTTTGGAACCAGTCTGTTGTTCCATGTCCAGTTCTAACTGTTGCTTCCTGAGCTGCATATAGGTTTCTCAAGAGGGAGGTCAGGTGGTCTGGGATTCCCATTTCTTTCAGAATTTTCCACAGCTTATTGTGATCCACACAGTCAAAGGCTTTGGCATAGTCAATAAAGCAGAAATAGATGTTCTTCAGGAATTCTTTTCCTTTTTTGATGATCCAGCGGATGTTGGCTAGTGGATGGCCCTCACAACCTGTGTGATGATCACCTAGTGTGCTAGGGCCTACATAAAGCAAAAAGTAAAGGAAAGGAGGATTTATTCCCTTCCCCTCCTGCATGGGGTGCAATAACAGTCTTCTTCCTTGTACTAAGATTTACACCCTCAGCTCCCCAAGTTCTCAGACCTTCAGACTCCAACTGGGACCATACCACTGAGTTCCTGGGTCTCCAGCTCACAAATGGCAGATATTGGAACATCTTAGCCTTTATAAAAGATCCTTACTCCTTGGGAGAAAGTTATGACCAACCTAGATAGCATATTCAAAAGCAGAGACATTCCTTTGTCAACAAAGGTCCGTCTAGTCAAGGCTATGGTTTCTCCAGTAGTCATGTATGGATGTGAGAGTTGGACTATAAAGAAAGCTGAGCACCGAAGAATTGATGCTTTTGAACTGTGGTGTTGGAGAAGACCCTTGAGAGTGCCCTGGACTGCAAGAAGATCCAACCAGTCCATCCTAAAGGAGATCAGTCCTGGGTGTTCATTGGAAGGACTGATGTTGAAGCTGAAACCCCAATATTTTGGCTATCTGATGTGAAGAGCTGACTCATTTGGGGGATCTTCCCCAACCCAGGGATGGAACCTGAGTCTCTTAATGGCTCCTTCATTGGCAGGTGGGTTCTTTACCCCTAGTGCCACCTGGGAAGCCCCATGGAAGCCCCTAACAGATTAATACAAATGACTGGCATCCTACAGGAGCAAGAGCCCTTCTCCAGGGGGCTTCACGCACCCAGAGGTGAAGGTGCTGAAGGCAGATTCAAGGCAGGTCCAGCCACTGCTTCACATCAATGGGGGTGAGTCAGCTGATTTGCATGTGGACTGCACAGCCAGTGTAAACTGCTGTTTCCCTTCTGCCCTCAATGTCTCCCACATAAATCCTCTGACCCACACTAACCAGAAACGCACAGGAAAAAGAATTATGGGGCAGGCAGTTCTGCCTGGGCAAGTTGGCATGTTAGCAAGCTGACATAATCACCTGACACAAAACTTGAGGAGAGCGAAAAAGTTGGCTTAAAGCTCAACATTCAGAAAACAAAGATCATGGCATCCGGTCCCAACACTTCATGGGAAATAGATGGGGAAACGGTAGAAACAGTGTCAGACTTTATTTTTCTGGGCTCCAAAATCACTGCAGATGGTGACTGCAGCCATGAAATTAAAAGATGCTTACTCATTGGAAGAAAAGTTATGACCAACCTAGATAGCATATTCAAAAGCAGAGACATTACTTTGCCGACTAAGGTCCGTCTAGTCAAGGCTATGGTTTTTCCTGTGGTCATGTATGGATGTGAGAGTTGGACTGTGAAGAAGGCTGAGCGCCGAAGAATTGATGTGTTTGAACTGTGGTGTTGGAGAAGACTCTTGAGAATTCCTTGGACTGCAAGGAGATCCAACCAGTCCATTCTGAAGGAGATCAATCCTGGGATTTCTTTGGAAGGAATGATGCTAAAGCTGAAGCTCGAGTACTTTGGCCACCTCATGCGAAGAGTTGACTCATTGGAAAAGACTCTGATGCTGGGAGGAACTGGGGGCAGGAGGAGAAGGGGAAGACCCAGGATGAGATGGCCGGATGGCGTCACGGACTCGATGGACGTGAGTCTGAGTGAACTCCGGGAGATGTTGATGGACAGGGAGGCCTGGCGTGCTGCGATTCATGGGGTTGCAAATAGTCGGACACGACTGAGAGACTGAACTGAACTGAACTGAACTGAACCACTTCCACTGGGCTTCCCAAATAGCACTAGTGGTAAAGAACCTGCCTGCCAATATAGGAGACACAAAAGACACAGGTTTGTTCCCTGGATCTTGAAGATCTCCCAGAGGAGGGCATGGAAACCCACTCCAGTGTTCTTGCCTGGAGAATCCCATGGACAGAGGAGCCTGGTGGGCTATAGCCCACAGGGTTGCAGAGTTGGACGTGACTGAAGCAACTTAGCACACACACGCAGATATATACTTAGCTCTCATAGCTGGTGGATGGAGCCATTATTAGCCTCTGGTTGGTAGAGGTCAGGGATGCTCCTAAATGTTCTTTGATACCCAGAGCCCCAGCGACAAAGAATTATCCAGCCCCCAAATGCCAGTCAAACCAACATTGAGAAGCCCTGCATTACAACAAGTCCTGAGCACCGAGAAGTCGAAATCTTAGGAGACACAATGAAGACTGAGCTGAGCAGAGGGGTGTGGGGGTCATGTCTGGCAGCCATCATCTCCTCTGCTTCTGGTTTGCCCTCCCTTTGTTCCTCACCCCCTCCTCCCACAGTCCCAGGAACTCCAGATTCCTCCCCTCCCGTTTGAGAGCAGCTTTGCCCTTCTCTGAAGTCTTGATATCATCAAACATCCTGGAACTCAGGACTTCACCTTACCCCTCAAAGAGCTATCAAAATCTTTTTCCTGAGCGATGTGACTTCTAAATCGTGCAATTTCAGTTGATTTGTTTTTTTCTTTTTTGCTCATCTATATTTTCCACCCCCGCCACCACTGGAAAGACATTTTTAATAAAAGAAAACAGTAGGTCGGGGAGGGGGGGCCGTGCTGGCACGGAATATATAACATTTTCAAATTCTTATAAAATAAAACCAAATGAATGAAGTGTCAAATTTAGTTGTATATACTATATGACTCTATGTTTAGTTGTATATACTATATGACTCTATGTTTATAGAGCTTCCATGGTGGCTTGGAAGGTAAAGAATCTGCGTGCAATGCCGTGGAGATCCAGGTTCAATCCTTGGGTTGGGAAGATCCCCTGGAGAAGGGACTGGCAACCCTCTCCAGTATTCTTGCCTGGAAAATCCCATGGACAGAGGAGCCTAGCAGGCTATAGTCCATGGGGTCGCAAAGAGTCGGACACGACTGAGTGACCGACACTTTGCACATTCCACACACTATATGACTCTATGTTTAAAGTGAAAAACAAAACCCTAGTGGCCACAAGGGACAGCAATAAGTACAAATGGCTAGAAAGGTGTTTGGTTTAGGAAATCAAACAGGAAGTGACTGTTTTTCTCTGTAGCTGCCTTACCTAGTTTTTAAACATTAACACTGTGTACCTATCCTGGCCTGGATGGTTGAAGCAAGACCTTTGGTTATGATGGATGTCACTGCCATGATTAGGTTACATGATATAGCAAAAGGGAAGGGATTTTTACCAATATGAGACCTCTAATCTGTTGACACTGAGTTCATCAAAAGGCAGGTTATCCTGTGAGGGCCTGACTTGGTCTAATGAGCCCTTTGAAAATTTACTGTCCTGGAATTTGAAGCAATAGACTCTTCTGCCGGCTTTGAAAAAGCAGTGAGTTTGCTGCCTTATTCGTCTTCTCATTCATCTTCAAAGATATGAATTCTACCAACATCCACGTGTGCTCAGAGAAGGAAACCAGGTCTGAGACCCCTGAGACCCCTCAGCTGCAACCTTGCAAGACCCTAACCCAAAGACTCATTTAAACTGTTCCAGAACTTCTGATCCATGGAAACAATGAGATGATAAATGTATTTTTAAGCTGCTAAATTTGTTATAATTTGTTTATCAGCAATAGAAAGGTGATACACCAGCCAATGAAAAAACATTTTAATAAATAAACTTTAAACTGGAAATCAAGAGATCAAGGTTTACATCACCATCATTAACTTGTTATATGATCTTAAAGTCACTTCTTAAGGCATGAGGTTTTAAAAATGTGTAAGGTGAGAGAGAAATCTTGAAAATTCTATGATTGTAAATCTTGCCACAATAGACTCCCAGTTACTGTGCTTTTTTCCCTATCTTGCTTATAATGGAGTCTTGTAGTCCTAAAGATAAGTAGTCCATTAGTTAGGTTGTCAAAATCTTTTCATAATAAAGAGATTCTCTTTATAACAGTATGTATTCTGCAAGAAATGGCACTTGTCTCATTACAACCCAATTATAATTTTGGAATAAAATATGTAGCAAAATGCTTAAGATCAAATACATGCACACTAAAATAGCACAAAGGAATATTTTATGAAAAGGGAGAAGTCCAACAAGAGATGGATTAAACTGGATGCATGCTTCTTAGACTTTAGAATTTATCTTTGGAAAGGAGTTTATCAGAAAATAAGGGCAAGTAACGCAGCTAGAGGAGAGATACGGGAAGTACAGGAGAGTCCAAGCAGTATAACTGCATCTGAAGCAGAATGTGGTGCTATGGACTGAGCTGTGTGCACGCGCCACCCAAATTCATGTGTTGAAGCCCTAAACCTCCAACGTGATGGTGTTTGGAGATGGAGACTTCAGGAGGTGATCAGGGTTAGACGAGAACATGAAGGTGGGGTGCTGTGGTACGATTAGTGCCCTTCTAAAAAGAGACATCAGAATCGGAGGGCCTCACTTTCCGTGCCTTATGGGGACACAACAAAAAGGCATCTGTCTGCAAGAAAGCTCTCACCAGAACCCAGCAACACGCACCCTAACCTTGGACTTCCAGCATTCAGAACTGTGAGAATAAATTCTGTTCTTTAAGCCACCCATGTGTGCATTCTAACTCATGTCAGTCATGTCCAACTCTTAGCCCACCAGGCTCCTCTGTCCATAGGACTCTCCAGGCAAGAATATTGGAGTGGGTTGCCATACCCTCCTCCAGAGGATCTTCCTGACCCAACGGTTGAACCCTAGTCTCTTATGTCTCTTGTACTGGCAGGTGGATTCTTTACCACCAGTGCCCCCTGGAAGTCCCTTAAACCACCCACTCTGTATTATTTTGTATGGCAGCCCAAGCTGCCCTAATCCAAATATATTAAGGGGGAAATCTATTAGATCAGAGATGTAGAGGGCAGGAGAGAAAAAAGATGCTTGGTGGTCACGTGGGGGAATTTGAACTCTTTGCCCATGATTACAGGAAACCCTCACAGCTTCTTTTTTTTTAAATTATTTATGTCCGGTCACGGTGGGTCTTCCTTGCTGAGTGGACTTTTCTCTAGTTGCAGTGCACAGTCTTGTCACTGTGGTAGCTTCTCTTGTTGCAAAGCATAGGCTCTAGGGGGTGTGGGCTTCAGTACTTGGAGCCCATGGGCTCAGTAGTTTCCACTCCCGGGTTCTCGAACTCAGACTCAATAGTTGTGGCACACGAACTTAGTTGCTCTGTGGCATGTGGGATCTCCCCAGAGAAGGAATGAATCCATGTGTCCTGCACTGTCAGGAAGATTCTTTACTGAACCACCAGGGAAGCCCCCCTTATAACTTCTTAAGCAAGAGAGTTTGAGGAAAATGCGTCTGATGCGTGATGGTCCTGTCGGCTAGTTTATGTAGCATGAAGTAATGGGAGCTGTGACTGGGACGGTGGCCACTGAAATAGAAAAGGGAGCAAAATGTTCAAGAAACATTAGGGGACAATCTTTCCAGAACTTGGAGATGAACTTAATTGCTATTAAGCCTGACAAGTGAGGGACTCTGATGAGGAAAATGGTGGAGGCCTGGCCACTGAGCACAGAGGAGTGGACATAGGGACCTGGCCCTCTTTCCTAAAGGCCTGTCCTGCCTGCTCCCCAACTAAACTCCCAAGATGTTCTGGAGAATTCATGAATAAATGAAAATGGTGTCAGGTACCTTTAGTGAGATTAAAAAGCAGAGACATTACTTTGCCAACTAAGGTCCATCTAGTCAAAGCTATGGTTTTTCCAGTGGTCATGTATAGATGTGAGAGTTGGACTATAAAGAAAGCTAAGTGCTAAAGAATTGATGCTTTTGAACTGTGGTGTTGGAGAAGACTCTTGAGAGTCCCTTGGACTGCAAGGAGATCCAACCAGTCCATTATGAAGGAGATCAGCCGTGAGATTTGTTTGGAAGAAATGATGCTAAAGCTGAAGCTCCAGTACTTTGGACATCTGATGCGAAGAGTTGACTCATTGGAAAAGACTCTGATGGTGGGAGAGATTGGGGGCAGGAGGAGAAGGGGACGACTGAGGATGAGATGGCTGGATGGCATCACGGACTCGATGGATGTGGGTCTGAGTGAACTCCGGGAGATGTTGATGGACAGGGAGGCCTGGCGTTCTGCGATTCATGGGGTGGCAAAGATTCGGACACGACTGAGCGACTGAACTGAACTGAACTGAGCTCCTTGACAGCACAAAAACCCATCCTTCCTATGTGTGTATGCACTCCTTTTGCACCTATCTTTGTTTAGTTGCTCAGTCACGTCCGACTCTTCATTACCCCAAGGACTGTAGCCTGCCAGGCTCCTCTGCCCATGGGCTTTTCCAGGCAAGAATACTGGAGTGGGTTGCCATTTCCTTCTTCAGGGGATCTTCCCGATCCAGGAACTGAACCCACATCTCCTGCACTGGAAGGCAGATTCTTCACCACTAAGCCAGGAGGGAAGCCCTCTTGCATGTATATTTGTATACAAAATATAGAAATGTCTCTAAGTGATTCTGTGATACGGGGAGGATACCTTCCTCCTGTTTGTGGTTGGTCTCTAAAGTCAGGAGCCAGGCTGAAATCCTGGTGCCCACACTCAGCTTGGGGAAGTTACTAACCATTTCTGTGCCAGTTTCTCTGTCTACAAAATAGGAAAAACGGAAGCACCTCCCTCATGTTACCATTAGTATCAAGTGTAAATGACAACCAAGTGTGTAAAGTGCTACTACAGTGGGAATTCACAGCAAACCTTAGTTACTTTTGTTACTTAGTTACTCCAATATGATTGGACACTCAGCAAATCTAGAATCTGTCCAGATTGCCAGTGGGAGTGGAATAAGTAGAAGTAATAAGCACCCTTTGAAAATGAATAGATAACCTATTTTGCAATGTCTTTTGAGTCTTAAAGTATTTCAAAATAAAAACTTGTTTTTAAAAACCTGAAGAAGAACAGCCTGATAAGTTCTCCACATGACCTTTGCCCCTCTACTGTAATTATCTTTCATACCAGAGGGAAAATTCAAACTGTCCAATCACCATTGGTCAGTCATGCATTTGTGATGGATGACAAGTCCAGCAATAATGAAGTTAACCTTTTCCGTCTTCTGTGGACAGAATCTCTTCTTATTTTATTGCTTTCAGTATTCATAACAAGTCTGACAAGCAAGGCAATAGTGATTTAGTGATTCTGAGTTCGTAGATTAAGAAACTGAGCCTCAGGGATGTTATGTAACTTGACAAAGGTTCCCTGGCTGAGCTAGCAGGTGACACAGTCCAGAATGGAACCCAAATCTGTTCTACAATGTGGCTTTTTTTTTTTGGTAGCATGTGAGACTGCTCTTTAAGAGCTGTATTTTTAAATTAATTTTAAAATGAGGTATATATTAGTCTCCTATTGTGGCTATGGACTTTCTGGTAGCTCAGCTGGTGAAGAATCCACCTGTAATGCAGGAGACCCCAGTTCCATTTCTGGGTCAGTAAGATCCACTGGAGAAGGGAATGGCTGCCCACTCCAGTATTCATGGGCTTCTCTGGTGGCTCAGATGGTAAAGAATCTGCCTGCAATGCAAGAGACCTGGGTTGGAAAGATCCCCTGGAGAAGGGGATGGGAGCCCACTCCAGTACTCTTGCCTGGAGAAGTCCATGGAATAGGCAGGTGGTGGGCTACAGTCCATGGGGTTGCAAAGAGTCAGACGTGACTGATTGACTTTCACTTTCACCTTTTTAACGAACTATGGAAATTTAGTGGTTTTGGGACACAGATTTATACTCTTACAGTTCTGGATGTCAGAAGTCCCAAACTGGACCTTCTAAGGCTGACATCAAGAAACTAGCATGGTCGTGTTCCTTCTGGAGGTTCTAAGGCAAAACCCATGTCTTGCCTTTTCCAGCTTCTAGAGGCTGTCTGCTCCTTGATGCATGACTCCCTTTCAGCAATGGCATCACCCCTGCCTCCATCGTCACATCTTCTTCTGACACAGAGCCTCCTGCCTCCCTCTTGTAAGAATGATTATGATTTATACCATCTGGATAATCCAGGAGGATCTGCCCATATCCAGACCCTTAACTTAATCACATCAGCCAAGTCCTACAACCTATAAGGTGACATAGTCACAGGTTTGGGGATTAGGACATGAACACCTTCTGGGAGGGCTCCTATTTTGCCTGCCCCAGTGTATCATTTGCATACAGCAAAATGCATGGATCTGTGAATTCCGACAAATGTATCGTGTGAACTACCCACTAATTAGACTATTGAAGATGCCATTATCCAAAATTTCCCTCTTGCCTCTTGCCAGTGGCCCTACCCACCCTCACACCAAGCAGCTGCTATTCTGAGTGTCCTCACTATAACTAGTTTCACTTGTTCTTGAGCTCCACATGAATAAAATCATGAAAGATGTACTCTCTTTTCTGTCTGGTTTATTTTACTCGACATAAGGTTCTTGTGATTTATCCATGATGTGTACAAACCAGTCAGTCTTTTCCTTTTTTTTTTTTTTTTTGCTGAGTAGTATTCCATTGATTAAATATACTACTGCTTGTTTATCCATTCACCAGAAGGTGGGTATTTTGAAAGAGTATGTTTTGATGTATAAGAACTACTATCAAACAATCTTCCTCAGCTGTTGAAAGCCTTTGCAGTCCTACCAGTTGTATCCACTTTAAAACATATCTACAACACTTCCACTACATATGAACGTTAGAGTTGCAAACTTTCAAAGATATGAATACATGTTCTTATGTCCAGTCATGTTAAGTTAGTTCACATGTCTGGCGTTCATTGACATATGCATGTGTCCTCTATGAGCGGTTTTGCTTTTGTATACTTTATGTATAACACTGTATAGTGTACAATAGTACAGTATCTTTCTTTCAAGCCCAGGATGTCTAGAAGCAAGCACAAAAGCAATGGTGATGTAGCTGGTCCTGCTAAGAAGCACCAAGCAATAACAATGGAAACAAAGGTGAAAATCATTGAGAGGGTGGGGCAAGGTGAAAAGATGGTGCGCACGAACTCCTTGCTGTGCAGCGTGAGGAGCTCACTTATGAAGACCTGGTGTGATTAGAGGGCCAGAGAAAGAACAGAGACAGACGAGAGAAAGGAGAAGCAACTGAAGAACTGAAGAGATTCGTGATGCAGGAAATGGCAGGGGAGTTGTCTTTATCTGAAGAGGCACTGTGAGTTTTTGAAGCAAAGAACCTGAGTGTAGGCCGGTGCACGAAGTTTGCAGCAGCTGTTCAGAATTCAGTCCACTGCTACCGTGTCATCTATGTCGAGAAAAGAAGAGCTAGTACCCTGATATCACTGGATCATTTTTTTTCAAGAGTACAGTACTACAAGTAAACTTTCCTCTATTTTTTCTATGGCTCAGTTCTGGATGTCGGATGTTCATTTCCTCGGAGGTTTTAATATATAGAAAGATAAATACAGAAACAGGTACAGATGTGTGTGGCTATGTGTATGTGTATTATAGGTGTGTATGCATCCACATGCTTATATACATACACAGACACACAGACACTCACTTCCCAACTGAGTCCACTCAGAGATTTGAGAAGCATTAAAACCACAGTAACGATGGGTATTCCTGGAATACCCATCTTCTCCACTGAAAGAAAGCAGGCTTCTTTGGAGAAGTGTCTGGTTCCAGTGCTGGGTTAGGAAAAGCAAAAAAATAAATAATGATGGGGATATGTCAAAAAGTTGTAGGAGTCCATTTCAAGGAGTACTCACTGGCCAAATCTGAAGCAATATGAACATCAAAATAATAATGAAAATGAAGATTATAAGCTAGTGAACAAAGAGATGGGCAGACCAGACCACCTGACCTGCCTCTTGAGAAACCTGTATGCAGGTCAGGAAGCAACAGTTAGAACTGGACATGTAACAACAGACTGGTTCCAAATAGGAAAAGGAGTATATCAAGGCTGTATATTGTCACCCTGCTTATTTAACTTCTATGCAGAGTACATCATGAGAAATGCTGGACTGGAAGAAACACAAGCTGAAATCAAGATTCTGGGAGAAATAGCGATAACCTCAGATATGCAGATGACATCACCCTTATGGCAGAAAGTGAAGAAGAACTAAAAAGTCTTTTAATGAAAGTGAAAGAGGAAAGTGAAAAAGTTGGCTTAAAGCTCAACATTCAGAAAACAAAGATCATGGGATCTGGTCCCATCACTTCATGGCAAATACATGGGGAAACAGTGGAAACAGTGGCAGACTTTATTTTGGGGGACTCCAAAATCATTTCACAGCAGTAGCCACAGCACTGGAAAAGGTCAGTTTTCATTCCAATCCCTAAGAAAGGCAATGCCAAAGAATGCTCAAACTACTGCAAAATTGAACTCATCTCACACACTAGTAAAGTAATGCTCAAAATTCTCCAAGCCAGGCTTCAGCAATATGTGAACCGTGAACTTCCAGATGTTCAAGCTAGTTTTTGAAAAGGCAGAGGAACCAGAGATCTATTTGTCAACATCCCCTGGATCAAGGAAAAAGGAAGAGAGTTCCAGAAAAACATCTATTTCTGCTTTATTGACTATGCCAAAGCCTTTGTGTGGATCATAATAAACTGTGGAAAATTCTGAAAGATATGGGAATACCAGACCACCTGACCTGCCTCTTGAGGAAACTATATGCAGGTCAGGAAGCAACAGTCAGAAATGGACATGGAACAACAGACTGGTTCCAAATAGGAAAAGGAGTACCTCAAGGATGTATATTGTCACCCTGCTTATTTAACTTCTATGCAGAGTACATCATGAGAAACGCTGGACTGGAAG